>JAMPIV010022016.1:0-174821 GCA_024509875.1 Oreohelix idahoensis | reverse complement strand
CGTCGATCCATGGATGACGAATATGTGTCAATGACCCTTTTTATTGCCGATATAGATAATTTGTGACTGTACGGTTTATCTCATTCTCCTACCCATCCCCGAAGGAAAACAATTATGACGACTACCTGGGTGAGAATAAGGAAACACCCACTCCCTATGGGAGAAGGAACATCAACAGGGATATCGTGATAATATACTCACAATTATATTTCACAACGACCATATCAGTTTCCAGAACAAGATAGGTCCAATCTCATACTACTTCTTTTATATCAACTGTGGAAAGGATTATAACCTATAACTTTTATTTCCGATAAGGAAGCTGAAATACTAGGATATTCCTTCTTCCTCAGATGATCCGGGGCCTCCTTACTCTTACTAATCATTCATCATACTATACATCCACTACCCGCCGACCCACCACCACAACACACATACACCCACCAACCACACCTCCTCCCAGTTCTCACTCGGTGAACTAACACGTTCTTTATATTACTTTCAACCACATTAAAAAAAACATCATACCATCCCTCTCCACCTGAAACCGCGACCACCAACGGCACCACACCCATCTCGCCAACCTCCTCTCATCACCCACCACGTGACACAACGGCCTCTCGCACACCGGTTCACACCGTCCATACCATACCTTCCATACACATGTGATTATCAGCTTTGCGATTATGTATTTACTTCGGACATCCCTCAAGACGACCCCGTTACAACAATGCGCATTCTCCACAGAAAAACGTAATAAACAACGTGGTATTTAGACACCGTTTTTATTGGTCTTTGAAGAACATTAAATCCTTATGCCCTATACACCAGGAGTGCCTAGCTCCATAGACACAAGACGATATGCCAACTAAAAATAGTCCTTTGCCGCGAAGATCCTAGAATCCTTTTCATATAAAAATCAATAAACGGACACCTAAAAAAATCTAAAAGTTACGCACACTAATAAAAACATTGGTCTCTACCTCCTCCTCTTGTCCCAGAGAAGACACACAACTACCAACATACCATCCTAATGTTTATTCATAGGCGTTTTGACCATGTTTGTATATAATTCCTCTCTCTTCCCTGAACTCCTACAGGTGTTTGGGTTATCCTTCTGAACATCATGCATATATGGCGATCAGGGTGCTCGAAAAACTGCTAATCTAAGCATTCTATGTTACCCGTAATCGTTGGCTTAAATCCCTTAATGGATCCGTCTCCCACCGTTCAGATCACCCGACATGTGTGTAGCAAACAACAAAAACAAGAGCAAAATTCCAACAAAACACACATATAAAAAAACAACACATTATTGACACTAAGAAGCATTTAGAAAGAAAGAACAGACACCAACAGGCACTCTAGTAAAATAGACAATAGTTACACCGAAAGAACTCTCGATAAGAAACTCTGAAAGATTATAGTTAACTGTAAAAAAAATTTAGATATGATCTAGACACACCTCAGCCACCCTAACTATAGGAAACTAGAACCAAATATCAAAATAAAAATGCGCCCTAGGCCCCATATTTCCTAGAAAACCTACGTTAATAGAATCTAGAAAAATCCACCCTAGAACTAAGTACGAAACTGATAGGTAGTCAAAACCGACAAATGCTATCATTCGTTCCCCACACAAGAAAAAATCTTGTCACAAGCTCCACAGTAATACACCCTGTCCCCCTACTGATAATACTCATCGCTACCTTCTGCATCTCTTACACAGGCCGACATCGGCTTCTTTACTCCTTTCACCCCCTGCTCTGTCTTGATCTACAAGACTTCTTCACAACAACCCAGACGAGTAACTACATTGTATTGAATAAAAAGTCGCCCAAATGACCACCAGTAGGAAAAATCAGCAATTATCATTTGACCCCTACAGACTGGATTATGTTAATACCCCTCTACATTATTTTGGACCTCCCTTTCTTCTAGTCTTCGAATTGTGATGGAGATGTTTACCCAGTCCTTTAAACAATGCTAACTGTGAACCTGCCCAGCGCCATTACAGACTCCTAGACTTAGTGATCGTTTTTGACAGTGGGGACCCCTGACCGAAACACCGAGCAGCATCACACCCATATACGACCCCTATGAGCCGTTAGTTGACCCATGGAGGAACCTGAGAACCACAACAAACCCCTAGAGAACTCCCAACAGACCGACAAATGAGAAAAGGAAGTTAGTAGTCCGAACCTTCGTGGATATAGTAGGATTGCCGAACTCCTTCCTGCGACGAATGCAGCTCTCGCCCCTTTTATGCCAGGCTCTGGGACTAGAGAGAGCGACACTCTCCTCGTCTGCGATCCACTACTCGACGACAAGTGATGGATACCTGGAAACTAGCTGGATCTTCTGAAGGTGATGTGCCTACCTCTAGTGTGGACCTTCCCTCTACTGATGTAACTACTGGGATCCTGTGAGTAGGCTACGTGGACTCTGACCTGAGGATAATCGCCGAAATCATAGACCGTAGAGGCAGAAAAACCCTCAAGAGACATACTCTTTATCTACACCACAGAGTCCGACGATCCGTCATACGGTTACGGAACGATGGCAAGGAACCCCACACCCACTACAACACTAGTAGGATACAACAAATAGTGGGTGACAGTAGCATTGGCGGAGTCAGGTGTGGACTTTAAATATATTGTTGTTTTTTCACTAATCTCTCATATGTTATCCTTCCAACGTTATCTTTTAGGTTGGGTTCTCTTTATTTACTGGCCATCCTTCTCCGCCAGAGCACCGGGTTCGTTTGATTTCCTGGATGAAAAAGTACTTTTCCTCTTTTGTTCAATCCCAATCATACAGTAACCACCCCACAACTATCTTTATAACTTGTCCTCTTTCCTTCCCTTTTCGTTTTCTCTTCTCCTTGTTTATTAATTGTGGTCTGTGTCTGCTCGGTTATATAGTGCCGAATATATATATTTATTGTCCCTAAAATATTGTCCTAACGCTCAGGAGCGGCACCATCCAGACTTAATACTAAAACACTCAAACTTACACACTATATAATTCAACACTACCTGCTTTACCCTTAATTGTGACGCTGCATATCGGTATACTAAACTCCTCTTACCTTACGGCATCTCAATCACAACGAAAACACAGATATTAAAGTGCATCAATCTTCTATACATAACACATACCTAGCCACTCGGTATTTCCAAATTAGACACACACATATCCTTGCCCACTTTTTCTCTCTATCCAATCATACTTTGGGATTTAAATTTCTATACCTTTCCGTGATTCAATATAACATCTCTATTTCATCTTTCTAGTTATACCTACTTCTTCAAGCATTAAGCAATGGGCTGTGAGAATTAGCGAATCGTTAGGCCTTATCTGAGTCTATGTGAACTGTATTAATGACTTTGGGGTTTGGACTGACTCTGGCGTGCACAGAGTTACATGTCATTAAGGTAGCTGAAGTAGGAAATGGGCCACTACGGAGGCTGGTACTGTTTGCTAGCTGATGTTAAGCCAACATCGTCGGGTGTGCTTGTCTAGTGTTGATATCCCAGGTTTTGGTTTGGGTTGTGTTTTTGGAGGGACTTGGAGCATGTGCTCATCTGCGGTTAGACTGGGTGCTAGCATATTTTGTTAGTAACACTTCCACCTTACATCCCCCGCTGCACTGCCTCTTACCCTTATCACCCACCTTACCTTATACTTATTAGAACCAAATTTTCCTTCGATGTATTCACGTACTCACCCTCCCCCATTGTCACCCTCTCAAATCCCGTATGTATTCTGTCACATGTAGGACTTCATCACGTCCTTTTCCTGCTCGACTGGAAAAGGTTTCTATGCTATGTCTGGTACTGAACTGATCTGCCCTGTAACCGTATCCCCTGTCTATGGGTATACTTATTTTATTTTGTTAAACACATAGTGTATTATACAATTCTTTAACCTTACTTTATTCCTCACTTGCGACGTGCAGGTGTGTTGTGCGTGTGACTCAAATCACTTTCATCTTTTCTTACACTGATGTCATCTCCTGTCGTCTCCACGACTGTTATCCAACGAACTCCACAGTCCCGAAGTTACGCTGATCACCTCCGTCTACAAGTGTTTGCAAGTCTTTAACGTACTCTTCGTAGTTCAAGACCACTTTTTATGGTTTGTCCCACTTGGAGCAGGCCCAGCCTCCCTAGATCCATCCTAGGGGGGCTATGAGGCCCTCGGGGGTTAGATCCTAGCCCTGGTGTTATTATGATGGGGCGGAGCCGCCGGGCGGGAAAGAAGGCGCTAGCTGCATTCCGCGTTGGATGACGCATGTTGAGGATCTACGTATTTTGTTGTTATTTGGATGCACCAAGCCCTTTGACCTTCCATGTTGATATAATTCACCTACATCTTTTCTTTATGGTTTGCTTAAGTAAACATAAAGTTCTCCATAAACTTATTTTTTTGGACCACAACCATGGCTGTCCGTACTTTGGGTCATTCTGGTGTGGTTTCCTAACTTCCTCGTGTATACAGTATTATAATTCTTGAGCAATATGCCAGGATTAAGTTCAATTTGTCATACTTTATTATCGAGCACTGAACTTTCTCTCCTGAAATACACTTCTCTACCCTACTGTCTATACGAAACTCTACATAGTTATCTTGTTATAGTTACTGTCTGAGCTATCACATTTTCTCTGAACATTTCTAGATAGACTTATACCCTTTTCTGATATATAACCACAGAATCTTGTTTAATCTTCGTTACTTTTCTTTAGACTTATATATTCAGTATAAACCACAGAATACATTCATCTGGACGGGCAACGCCACCAAAAACCAATAAAAACACCACTTCTTGCTTCTTCAACTCAGAAAACTAATTGTGTCCTATAAGAAACTTACTTAATCATTTTATTACTACCTGTCTAGTGCTAACAATTCCTCTGTAACATTTCTATAACTATGCTATTTCTGTATAAACAACAGAATCCGGTTACCTGGTGGAATAAAGCACCAAAATACCTTGCCTCTCCAATTAACTAAAATGGACTGCACTAATGACTCTGGTCACTAGTTCACCTGGTGCGTTTCTTTCGCTACTTCTGATTAGTTGCTCTAACCTGTTTTCTCCATATAAAAACCATGGGTCGAGATTTTATTTACATCCCTACACGGAGAAAAATACTTCACGTTTTACAATAGCAAGCAAAGGTTTAGTGAAAACCTTTGTTGTTATTTTCTTATAATTAATTTTCTCCCCTGTGAACTGTACTTAAGCGGTTCATTCTGGACTTTGCATTAGATGTATAATGCTTGGCAAATCCCACACGGCCTGACACACCATCTCTTCACTTAGATACTAATCCTGTTAGCCTTATTTCAGGTAATCAATCAATCCTCAAGCGGCCTGGACTCCCTCTGAAGGTGGTGACCCATCATTGCTAGGTATTCATGAAGGCAGAGTGGGCAGTCCACCTCAGGCTGAAGGATCCAGTGGGCCTCTATACAATCTTGACTGAGGCTTTCTGTGGACCTGTTGATGAATCGGGGCCCTGACGGGTTTAGCAGATGGTTTCTTCTGATTCCTGGGCTGAATGGAATTGAAGGATGTGGCCACATAGAGCACAGAAACAGGTGAGAGTATCAGAGACAAGTCGTGGCCAAATATAGTATGAGATGCGTGGATTTAAGATACAGCCAAGGCCGCAGTAGTGTAGAACTAGAGACTGACTTATGATCCTGAAACTACTGAAGGGTGGCTAAAATAGGTCCTCAAATAAAAAAAGGGTATAAAATATTAACATTTTTATAAATTATTTTTAATTATTTTTTAAAAATAAAAGGATTCCCAATTGCTATGCCCCAGTAGTTAGTAGGATATTAGTGGAAGGCAAATTTAGGGATAAGATTGATGGTAAATTAGAAGGGAGGAACGCTAGTAAAGAGGAATATTGGGGGGGAGAGGGAGGAAATCTACAGGGAAAACGGTGGTGGTTAGGTGTCTAGGCCCATACTTATCTGACCTTCGGCAACACACTAGGGGGTTGTGTGTCGGTCGGTGAACATGATGTTCGTGTATGATCATGCCAGCCACCCTTAACTTCCCAGGAGTGCTTGGTACCATATGGGGCTGTGTCGGACCCCAAGCCCAGGAGCCATTTGCAAGGAGCCATTGCAACTAAAAAAAATCCACCCTCAACTGGGGGGGATATTTTCGGAACCATGGGGACCACTGAGCTAGGAAGCCGTGGGGCGGGGCACTCATTCTGGTCTGACATAAACTTCTGCCCTTTTATCACTTCATTTTGCCACTTATAGATAAAAATTATAAAGCGCTATTGCGGCCCAAGCCCCCCCACACGCCTTTTTGTTCAATTTTGATGTATACTATTTTTTTTTTCTGCAAGGCTAATATAACTCCTTGAAAAATTATTTTTTTTGGTTTTCTAGTGCAACTGTAAAGAGCGTGTTATGTTTTTACTGTTTGTGTTTAAATTTATATTATTTATTTTCATCTTTTTAGTGTTAGAAAAAATTATTGACATAACTTTAAAACTTAAAACAAATATTTTTACTTATTGTAAATCTGGGTTATAAAATTTCTTAAGCGATCCATTTACTTTTAGTGCGGTCAATATTACATGGCTTTGTGTCTAGGTTAATTTGGTTCTATGCATTCAATATTCTTCATTGTCAAGGCCATCCAGAGGCCTAGAGGAATCTATCTTGACTCTTGACACTCTGATTTAATTAGGAAATTTTTTGTTTTCCTGGATTTTGCTAGAAAACTTGTTTGAGTACTGACCCTGTTTTCGCATAGAACAAAATAAAGCATCACATCACATACTCTTAAACTTTTAATTAACATTGATCATGGGCCCCTGTGATTAGTTTACATTTTTTACAAAATAATTTTAAAATATCATAGCCAGGAGAAATACGCCCAGGTTTAGTATATATCATAGCCACAATATATCCATAGCACCATCATTTATTTCATAATCCTACACATATCTAATACATCACAATGTATCATGCCAAATATATCATAGGCCACAATGAACAGCGCTATATAACTAGGTGTGCAGATGGCAGGAACCTTGTGATGCAAAAACTCAAGTTTTTAACATGTCTCTTTTGTTTATCTTCCAATTTAATGATTTGGGCATGTGTTACTGGCCATTCTCCGCCGAGGTGTGGATCTTTATTGGATGAGTGGGTACACTTTTCCTTCTTCATTCAACTCTCATGATTCATTTCTGTTCCTTCTTTTTGTAGTTAGTGATTGTCGTATAAGTGGTAGTTAGTGGTAAATATTTCATGGACCTTACATTACAGCACAACCCTTCTCAGTCGTTGAACTCAATTCTATGTTTTTATCTTCTAAATCATTTATTTACTTTGTTAAATAGTTGCCTAGCAAGTCAAGTAATTTAATATCATCTCGTGCGATGAATTATCATTTTATCATGGGTGTCTTGATTTGAATCTTGACATACCCCAATTTTATCTTATTTTCCCACTTGCGCTCAAAATCTAGAGTTAAAAAGTCCAAATTATAAGAACCAATCAGAAAGCTGTCTTTTTCCTAGTGATCTATAAAGGGAAACTTTTTGGATTAAGCAGAAGAAGCGGGGCTAATCTTGTGTTTTTGACGGGAAGGGGTTATTTTATTTCTCTAAAATAGCGTATTAAAATAACATTAAATACTAAGTTATTCATAACATCTGATATATTACTTTTATAATTAGGTACAAATCCTGGCCTAATTTAAGTATGTCTAATTAATGAGAAAAAATTTATTTTTAGTGATATTGTTTTCTTCTGGGTAAACCTGATTTAATTACTTTAAATAGACTTCCCTAGAGTGAATAATGCAATGGAAAATAGGCTCCCTCAATGGAAACTAACATATATAAAGATAGAGATTTAATTGGGCCGTTATTATTGTAATTCTCTTTACCAATAATTATAAATACGGGTCCAATAATAACAGATAATATTGTAATAGTTAGGCCCACATTTGTACATGTCAAGTTAGAAAAAACTGTTTTAAAGGTAAAATTCTCAAGAAATATTTTGGACTGTGCTCTGTATTGCCAGTCGTTATCGCTATGACTAGACCGGAGTACCTAGATGGTTTTGCCACAATTTTTTAAAAAAACAGTACTTACGTGGTTTGAACACTATTGAGCACCTGCCAGTAACACTGCAGATTCTTTGCCGGATCTCCTGACACTGAATTAGGAAAATGGGCCTTCTAAGAGTGCCTTTTGAGGGCTGGTTCTGCATATGTATTGTTATGCCTGATGGTACTGAGTGTTACTATATATATTATATTATTTATATACCTATTTTGATGTATTTTTATTAATCAAATGGTACCCTGAGTATACCAGAGCATGGTTCGGGGGGGGATGTGTAGGGAGTGAATCCCACAGGACAGTTGCTTGCATATTGGCCCAGTTGTATACGGTGTAGTTTAAATACGGACAGGCAAGGAAATGGATAACAGTATAAGGAAATTTGTATATTATGGACAAAGTGAGCTTGGTTAATAGGTATAATGTATTAAGTGTGTTTTGATTGTGTCTTTTTTGTCCCTCCCTGGTAGTTTACACATTGAACATGTTACGTATGTGGATTGATGCAGATACCTACAGGGAAAAGGTTATCCTTTATTCCAGGTTCTGTCTCGACCGTACCATTGAAGCTGCATCTGTTCTGGAAGAAGACTGTTGGAGACGAAAGCTCTGCATAAAATTTGAGCTGTACTCCCTAATTATTAACCAGAAACGGCAAGTTGTGGAGACCTGTCTTGTGAAGAAAGATCAGCAGCATAGCAAGATGAGTGATCATTAAAATCCACGAAACAACCAAGACAGCTTATTACCACAATTAAAATGTACAACAAATAAAGACTCTCAATGATGACAACTAGATAGGACATCAAGTGTCTTATTAAAAACCTACCGAACAGTATAGTGAAGTTAACATCAAGAAGAACAGAAAGTGTATTTTAGTTTATTCCTTGGAACAGTATAAATTATGGAAAAGAATTTCAAGTTTATTCATTTTGATTTGTAAATATCATTTCATTTCTTTTGATCATTCCTGCCCTAAAACATATTACAGGACAATTAAATTGTAAATAACTTTCATTCAGACTTGCTTGATACCTTTATTAAAGTTTAAGTTCTGTTTTGAAATTTATTACTATATTACATTATTAAAATTACCCCTAGAAAACAAGTCAAATCAAACATTAATCATTAATCTTTGTGGGATCTTGAGAGGTAGCAGTTAGGGACTCAGAGTACATCATCATCATTTTTTCTCTGGGAACTTACATAGCTTGACCCCACTTTGATGTCTATACACCCTTGCTCTTTTCAGAGAAGGGGGTATCACTTATAAGACCAGTCTCTTATCTGGCACTATCCTGGTATCCTCGGATACACCTATGGGTCCAGGATATCCTTAATTCAATACATCCAAACCTCTCGCTACAATGGGTACTTCATGCATAAGCTCTGTATCGTGGGTATATGCATCTTTTTCCTCTTTTATTCTATCATCTTCAACTGACTTTCTTAGTCTTCCCAAAAATCTAATCCTGTTGGTTTGAGTATCTCTAATCTCCACATCAGCATTTCAAACTCATCATCTATGTGTCTATTTTCTTTCTGACTAACTTAGTCAGACCTGCCTCTACTACTGTTCCTGAAAGCAAAATGCAAAAGATATACAAACTATCAAGGCTTCCAGTCGTATACTTACATGCGAGAGCATGTTGGCAGTTTATACAGCAGTCGACTCTCCCAGTCGCTTAAATGTCGTATTAATTTCTGAAATGCTCATACTTCACTTTTCGTGACCTCACGATGATAAATATGGTTTTCTCCCTCTGTCATTCCATATCGTTCATTTATTTGAAGGTAGTCGTACTTTACTTGACCAACTTCTGCTTTGTAAGTAGTCGTAACATCTTCACTTCTCCTGCTTTCCTTACTTGACCAATAAAGTACTCATAAGATGTCTGACACGTCGACACTGTATTTCTCCTATTTATAGGTAATTCCTATCTCTTATAAATCATATGTACAGATAATACTTACAGCCAAATCGCTGAATCCCTTACGAACTACACTCTGCACTCACTGTCTATAAGAAAACTTCTTAGTTATCATAAACACTGACTAGTGGTGGCAAATCTTCTGAATATCTACGTATACCTATGCTATATCTGTACAACCACAGAAAGGTACATCTTGAGACTACAGCAAAAAACACCTTGCCTCTTCAAATACTAAAACAGGACTGCCGTAATGACCTCTGGTCATTATTCTGTCGTATGTTACTCTCGCTACTTCTGATTCGTTGCTGTAAAATGCTTTCCTTAACTTTATTGGTCAAGCCTTTTTATTTACAACTCAAGAAAAATACTCACGTTTAGTTAACACAATCCGAGTTACTGAGCTCTGGTCTATTTTATCCATACATTATTTTCTTCCCTGTGAACTGTCTTAATGTGACCTTGCCAATAGCATGAATAATGCTTGGGCAAACCCCACGGCGACAACAATATATCAAAGCCACAATATATCATATCCACAATAAATCATAGCCAGAATACGTCGTGGTTAGGATATATCATAGCCACAATATATCATAGCCACAAAATATCTTAGCCATAATATATCATGGTTACATCATTGCCATAATATTTCATAGCCACAGTATATGATGGTTACAATATATTATAGCTACAATATGTCATAGCCATAATATATTACAGCCACAATATATCTTAGCTACAATATATCATAGCCACAATATATCATAGCCACAATATATCATGGTTACAATATATCATAGCCACACTATATCATAGACACAATATATCATTCATAACCCTCCACTCCCAAAGGAGCATATGCCTTCAACAAACACTTGCCAAGTCCTCCTGTCACGTGCCATCATCTCAAGTTCTTTCCACGTTCTCCTCATCATTTTCACCTCTGTTTCCAGCTCTCTTCTCCATGTGCTTCTTGGTCTACCTCTGCCTCTCTTGCCCTGGGGGTTCCAGAACAAGGACTGCCTTGTAATGCTATCAACAGGTTTCCTCAGTGTGTGTCCTATCCATCGCCATCGTCTTCTTCTCATCTCTTGTTCCACTGGCACTTGTCTAGTTCTTGTCATCAGTTCCACGTTGGTAACCTTGTCATACCATTTCAATCGCTCTATTCTACGCAAGCAAACATTTATGAAAGTCTGTAGCTTTTTGATTGTTGTCTTTGTTGTTCTCCATGTTTCAGAGCCATATAATAGTTCTGACTTCACATTTGAGTTGAAGACTCTATATCATAGTCACAACATATTATAGGCACAATATATCATAGCCACAATATATCGTAGTTACACTATATCATAACCACAATATATCTTAGCCACAATGTATCATAGCCAAATATATCATGGTTACAATATATCATAACTACAGTATATCATCGTTATAATATATCAAAGCCACAATATATCATAACCACAATATATCATAGTTACAATATATCATAGCAATAATATATCTTAATCACAATATATCATAGCTACAGTATATCATAGCTGCAATGTATTATAGCCGCAATACATTATAGCCACAATATATATTGCCACAATATATCAATTCCACAATATATCGAAGCCACAATATGCTATAGCCACTATATATCATAACCACAATATGTCATAGCCACAATATATCATAGCAATAATATACCATAGTCACAATATATTATAATCACAAGACATCATAGCCACAATATATTATAGCCACAATATATCAAAGCCACTATATATCAAACTCACAATACATCATAGCCACAATATATTAAAGCCATAATATGTCAAAGCCACAGTATATCATAGCCACACTATATCATTGTTACAATATATCATAGCTCCACTATACCATAGCCACAATATATTAAAGCCACAATATATCATAGCTCCACTATACCATATCCACAATATATTAAAGCCACAATATATCATAGCTCCACTATACCATAGCCACAATATATCATAGCTCCACTATACCATAGCCACAATATATCATAGCTCCACTATACCATAGCCACAATATCATAGCTCCACTATACCATAGCCACAATATATCATAGCTCCACTATACCATAGCCACAATATATCATAGCTCCACTATACCATAGCCACAATATATTAAAGCCACAATGTACCATAGCTCCACTATACCATAGCCACAGTATATTAAAGCCACAATATATCATAGTTCCACTATACCATAGCCACAATATATCATAGCTCCACTATACCATAGCCACAATATATTAAAGCCACAATATATCATAGCCACAATATATCATAGCTCCACTATACCATAGCTACAATATATTAAAGCCACAATATATTATAGCTCCACTATACCATAGCCACAATATATTAAAACCACAATATATCATAGCTCCTTATACCATAGCCACAATATATCATAGCTCCACTATACCATAGCCACAATATATCATAGCTCCACTATACCATAGCCACAATATATCATAGCTCCACTATACCATAGCCACAATATATTAAAGCCACAATATATCATAGCTCCACTATACCATAGCCAAATTATATATCATAGCTCCACTATACCATAGCCACAATATATTAAAGCCACAATATATCATAGCTCCACTATACCATAGCCACAATATATCGTAGCTCCACTATACCATAGCCACAATATATTAAAGCCACAATATATCATAGCTCCACTATACCATAGCCACAATATATTAAAGCCACAATATATCATAGCTCCACTATACCATAGCCACAATATATCATAGCTCCACTATACCATAGCCACAATATATCATAGCTCAACTATACCATAGCCACAATATATCATAGCTCCACTATACCATAGCCACAATATATCATAGCTCCACTATACCATAGCCACAATATATTAAAGCCACAATATATCATAGCTCCACTATACCATAGCCACAATATATCAGCTCTACTATACCATAGCCACAATATATTAAAGCCACAATATATCATGGCTCCACTGTACCATAGCCACAACATATTAAAGCCACAATATATCATAGCTCCACTATACCATAGCCACAATATATCATAGCTCCACTATACCATAGCCACAAAATATTACAGCCACAATTTATCATAGCTTCACTATACCATAGCCAATATATTAAAGCCACAATATATCATAGCTGCACTATACCATAGCCACAATATATCATAGCCACAATATATTAAAGCCACAATATATCATAGCTCCACTATACCATAGCCACAATATATCATAGCTCCACTATACCATGAGCGTTCTGCCAGATTGATGGTTGTTGCATGGTTCCTCTTGCTTGCTACGAGATAAGCAGGATCTTGGTTGTGATGGAATTCGGGCCAAAAAGATTCGGTGAATTTTTCTTAGGCATTTGTTGTGAAAGAAGGACAACTTCGAATCTCTCTTCGCTGTAAGATTCTCCACAGCATTACGCACCATAGAGAAGCTCAGAAAAGACACACAGATCTGATATTATCTTAAATTTTGTGCTTGTGCTAGTACCTTGGGAGATTCAAGATGTTGTGTTTAGGCTAAATGAGGAAGGTGTTCTTTGCCTTGTTTTTCATTCTGATGTTGATGTCTTTGCCTGCCCCGCCGTCTGGTGTTACTATGCTTCCTAGGTATGTGAAGGTATCTGTCTGTACCAATTGCTGATTCCTTACTGATATGGGCTCAGGGTTGCTCACATTGAGCGTCATGACATCTTTCTTCTTTAGGTTGATGTTCAGGCCCACCTGCTGGCTATACTTATTAAGTCTATCCGTTTTTTCCTGGATGTGTTGCCACTATACCATAGCCACAATATATTAAAGCCACAATATATCATATCTTACTCCCTGGCGCACAAGCCTCCATGTCATGTGTCATCCGTTAAAATCTTTCCGTGTCCTGTTAATCCCTCGTTATAATGTATGTTGTTCACGCATTACTAGGATGGCCTGAGCTAACCACCAGACGGCAGAGCAAAGCATAAGACAATCAAACAACCAGAATGAAAACAAAGCAAGGAAACAGCCTTTTTTAAGTCTAAACCAACAAACATCTGGAAGTCCCTCTCAGTACAGCACAGAGAAGGCACAAAATAAGGATTATATTCAGAGCTGTTGTGGGCTTTCTGTGCTTCTCTATGGCCGGCGGTAAGACTCTGGAGATTTTCCAGAGAAGGAAAATGTCAAAAATTGTCCAATTTTCACACAAAACATGCCTAAGAAAAAATTCTCCCGAATCACTTTTGCCGGAATATCCCATCACCAACCAGATCTGCTTAGCTCGTGAGCGGAGCAAGCAAGAGGACATGCACCCACCATCGCATAGCTGGCAGTACGCTGGGATGCTGCGGTTGGCATGTCCTCAGATGAGATCACCCGCGTTGCCTCACAAGAACAGCTATGCTATGGACCCCTGAAGGGAAACGAAAGAGAGGCCGACCAAAAACAACTTGGCGGAGGAATGTGGAGGCTGAGATGCAAAGAATGAACCAGAGTTGGGGCACTGTACGAAGGATGGCCGCTGACCGAGCAAAGTGGAATCAATTTGCCACCAGGCGTAATGGCCACTGACTGCTTTGATGGTCGGCGGCTAAGGATCAAAGAAGAAGAATGTCATAATTACAATATTAAATTATTAAATAATTGACTGATTATTGTATTGTCATCGGGAATACACAACAATACCAAGTTTCTGAGCTTTTGCTCTCTGGAATTGATTAAAAAATGGATTGCAAGATTTGAAAGTGACATACAAGTGAAGTTAAATAAAAGCGTGTAAAAAAATATATTTAACAAGGCATGGAGGAGAGTTTTGGGAAAGAGAGCATCATCACAAAAAATTGATAAAACACACAGAAACCATAAAAAAGATTGAAGACAAGAAAAGATAACAAGAAAGCGATAGTAAACCTTCAACTCATATGTTTCAGAAGGTCAGGTCCTATTTCTTGAATGGCTTTGAAATATGGAGAACAAACATAACAGAATCAGTAACAGACTGTCATAAGAATGGTAGCTTGTCTATAAGTTAGGCTTGAAATTGTATAACAAAAGTCCACAAAGTGGAAATTGATGTTTGGAACGAAAACTTGAAAAGTGCCAGTGGAAACACAGAGATCTAGGAAACAGTGCTGGTGATGGAAAGCAACACACACTGAGGAAACTGTTGATAGATTACACAAGGTGGTCGTTGGTCTGAATATACACAGGGAAAGAAGGTAGAGGTAGGCTAAAAGCTCACTTGGGAAAGATGCTGGTTCCATAATGTAATCTGATAAGAAATACGTGGAAAAATAACATTGCAGCTCTGTTTTTGACATGTGACAGGAAGACTTGGCATGTGGTTGTTGAAGGTCCTAGTTGCTCCTTGGGGAGCCTAAAGGATATAGTGATTATTGACCATTAAATGTCACACAAATCACGTTAATCAGGACCATTTTAGCAGCCTTCAGATAGAACATACACCATTTTCAACTGGGCATTGGTCTGTTAAAGGGTGGACAAGCTCAACTGCCCTTTTTTGTTTATCAAGAAGCAACAAGACCTTTGGTTAAGAAGATGTACTAGGCTCTAAACTTTTCATAGACTGTACTTGTAAGTGATTGTTATGTCAGTGTAAGGCATTTTACTGAATTGGTACAAGTATAGGTATAATATTGTTTTTTTTTGTTCAACACATTCGTGTATTTATTTAATAGCCATAAAGCTTGTCCAAGAGGATTACAATGAACTGGTAAGAATGTATGTAATAAATTAAAAACATATCATTGTACTGTTAAACAACTCCAGGTTCTGACATGAATGTAAACAGGAGTGTAATGGAAGCTTCCTCGAGATTATGATGCTAATAATGAGGTGGGATGTTGTGTATGAACTGTTTTTTAAGAAAACCTATTATCTGCCAGTAATTATGCCATTTGTACGTTGTATGTCAACATTCTTTGGACAAAACTACACTCCAAGACAGTTTAAATTAGCCTTGTTACATTTTATGCTAAATGTATGTTAAGGTCTGTGGCCTAATTGGATATTGAACGCCTGTTTCTTAATTCCTAGAATATACCAGAAGTTCGACACCTGCTGCGGACGGAATTTAGGAAGCAGATTCGACTCTTGCTTGTGGATTTTTAACAATGGTATAAGCGCCGCTCCCCCTACCAGTTCATTAAAGCAATTAGCGGCAAAACTACTGAAAATGAAAAAAAAAGTCTGCCTAGAAAAATCACAAACAAGCGCCAATAAAGCGGGGTTGTTTTGCCTCGTCCTGTAAAGGATAAGCAAACTAACTTTGTTTAGGTTACAACTATTTTCACAGCCATAGTTAACTTAAATCTTATTTGTTGTTGATTACACATTGTTTTAGACCACCACTATATCTGACCAGTTAGATATTAGCCTATTTATAGTGTGTGTTACAATTGTTTTCAGACAATACTATAGTTCAGATACAGTTTATTATCCTTCTTTGTTGTATGATCCTTACCATTGTTTAGACAACAATATTTCAGGGACAGTTAATATAACCCTTGTATGTTTACATTGTTTAGAAACTATATCAGATGGCTTAATTAACCATTCTATGATGTATGCTACAGTTGTTTTCACAAACATTTATCTGAAACTAATGTAACCTAAATATGTTTGTACCTTTGTTTAACCAAATGTTATCAGACAGTTGATAAACCCTGTATGGTGTATGTACCATTGTTTTGGAAGTAAACTGGTATCCAGGGACAGTTAATTAACCTTGATATGCTTTGTATGTACCAAGTGTCAGCTCCTGTTTTTTTAAGTGCAGAGAAATTGAACCCATTCATCTGGGTTGCATGCTTTCAAGTCAGAACTACTCTAATTTCCTGGCAGGATGGAAGGCCCAATTGTGAAAATGCAGTTGTTACATCTGTGTAAAAAACACATATTGTATGTTCACCAACTTTCATAGATACCAGAAAACTACAAGACGGCCTTTATTAGAGAATGTTCTTGGTGCGTTTGTTATATTTACAGAGTTTTTTATTTATTTATTTTAGAAAATTTTTGTTTTTTGTGTGCGTATCTGGAAAGGTCCACTGCCCATTATAAAGGTCTCTTAAGATTTCATGTAGAACAATAATTGTGTGCTCTGTGCGTATGTTTGTGTTCTATAAGTTATGATACATGAGCATTTTGTCTGTGTAACATAAGAGTATGTGTTTGTTTAGTGTAAGTGCATGAGAGTATGGTCTCTTTATATGTGTGCATGAAGTGATGGTTAATTAATGAGGAATTATGATTGCAGAAAGAAAAACGTTATCTTCCCATAACATTTAAAAAACTGTATATTACATGTTTGTCTTGTGTCATAAATAACCAGAGAATAAAATCAAGTACAACACAAGAAAATCTCCATCTTACAAATTCCAGTGCACAAATGTTCAAGTTAAATAGCTATTGTTTTAGTTAGCCATTCTGATAATGTCCAGGCGTAAAAAAACGAAGGTTTTGGGAGACTCAATAAAAAAAACACACATAGTAGAGAAAATGGTTACATAGTCAAAGATTATGAAGTACATGTTCATGGAGGACAGCTCTTGTCCTGATTAGTATATGACAAGAGGAAGGTGGCATGGGCCACATTACATTTCTTGAAGAACCTAGGCTGTTTTAGGGAGCTAAAAGTGATTAATGATGATGTTTGTCATTAATGCCAGGATTGATCCAAATTTGTTTCAGGTTGATTGTTGACAAACTGCGTGTACTATAAACTGAGGATAACAGTATACTGCCTTCTTGGAGACATTGCCAGAAAGTTACAAACACTGTTAGGCTTTATTTGGAGATGAGAAAGCGGTCTTAATAATAGCAATGTTGTATTACTGTTAAAATCATATTTTGGCTAAATATGTTTGTTCATTTTATTAATAGCCACTTTCAGTCATAAATGAACCATGGGGAATGCCCCCCTTGATTATGACAGCCCTCAGCTGTATTATTTTCATGATAATCCTTTTGACGTGTTCTACTCTCTTCGGCTTGTGTTGTGGAGCTTCCTATTTCTCGCATTCAATTCTGAGGTTGGGTTGAACGTTAAATAGCATCGCCACTTGGTTTGCGAATCAGATGGCTTTCTTCCTCCCACGTTGTTCTGGATTAAGGTACCAGTGTCCTCCACATTATCTCTCTTGCTCAAACCATCTGTTGAGCCGCTCAGCTTGCAGTCGCCCAACTGTTCTTTTTGCCATCTGCTAGTTGCCTCATAGGTAGATATCTTTTGGGATGCGACACCATCTTCCATGCGTGCGGGACATCGTAACCATTGTCAGCATAGTCTGGTGCTAATCTAAGCAGTGTTTATAACATGCTTTGTGTTACGTCCAGCACTGTGACAATACACTCGACAATGTACGTCACTTATATTTCTTTCCACGAGATGCCGAGGGATGTGGCCATAGACCCGTAATTGGTAGGTTATTGAGTAATTATTTCCTTGCTTAGCATCTAGGGATGGTCCAAGTCTCGCTGCCATATAGGTGTGTGACCTAGTGATGGCAGGCATTATATATATGGCGGGCCTTGGCTACTTCGTTTGTGAGTTTTAGTTTCCCCAAACATGTGATGTTGAGGAGGAAAAGGTAGCTTCAGCTTTGCCAGAATGTGGCTGTCAATTTTCTGTGTCCAGTAGAGAGTATGTCATTGGATGGTAGACCCCAGGGTGTGATGTGGTTGCACCCACTGCTCAATTCATATGTTATACGATTAGTGATAAAAACTGGTCTGCAGCACCCGCCATCCTGACTAAACATCGCATATCGTTTCTCTATAGACTTATTAGATTCAGGTCAGTTGAACCTTGCATGCTTTGGGTCACGTGATTCATCAAGCTCTTGAAGCTCCTTATGGTCACCCTTGTGATTTTGGTTGTTCCTTCAGCCTTGAAAGGATTAAACAGTCATCGGTTCTTAGTGGAACTAGTGTGAAGGCATATTCCTTCTGCTGCATCTCTGAATGCATGTTTCAAGAGTAAGGCAAAGAAGATTCCGAAGAGGGTCACCCCAGCCAGAAAACACAGCCTTGTTTAAATGCCACTTCGTATTTTTTGTCAAAGGGTTGTGTAATTTGCATTCCAGCCATATTGGATCAGATTCCCCGTCATGTTCTATCCATGGGAATGGACTATCTAGTTTTCAGCATTAATTAGCAGGGCAGTCATATTTTCAGGAGGATTTTGAATGAGTCCATCCCTACCAGTGCATTGTTCTTGGAACCCCCGACGGGCAAGAGGCCAGAGGTTATAGACAAGAAGGCACATGTAGAAAGAAGATGCTGGAAACAGAGGTGGAAAAATGATTAAGGAGATGAACGTGGAAAGAACTGGAGATGATGGCACATGACAAGGTGGAACATTGGCATGTGTTTGTTGAATTGTCCCAACACTATGTTCCTTTGGGAAGTGGAGGGTTATGATATGATATGCATCCCCTACTAACCAGGGTACAGAGAATGCTTTTGTCGAGGTCTATAATGGCAAAATATGTAACGGCCTTTTTCTTAGCTCTCTGATTTTTCCTTGATGTCTTGGGTGGAGAGGAAAAAGTTACCATGTCTTGTTGTTGATTACATCCCCTTCATAGGGTGGCTGTTTGCCAGTGCTGGGAAGAAGGACAAACTCTTCCTCAAAGACATGAGAAGATGCCAAGATCTGTAAACTGTATAAAAAGTAAAGGAAACGGATAGTGTTTGCAATGAACTAGAGGCATCTCTCCTTTGTATGTTGGTAAGGTTTTTGCCCAGTCATTCTTACTGGTGACTACACTCAAGTTAGCTGAGCACTTATATTTTCCAGAGTCCACAGTGTGGATTCCGGTGGCTTGTAGATTCATCACAACAGACATAAGTTTAAATTGTGATTTATAATATCTGCAATATGACATTTAATATAATAAGCAGTGAGGTGGAACCTTTCTCTTAGAGGGGGAACATAAATCTATTTAACGCAACGTATAATTAAAACTTGATTAATATATACATAAATGGAGGATAGAGGCATGGTTTACTGCAATAACCTATGGTATTTATTGTGTCACATTCTCAGTTATATGCTTTTTAAGGTCTTAAATTGGATTGTATGTTGAATGGAATAGAATATATTTTATAGAGGCCTTGGAATATTCCAGGAAGCTGTGTGTGAATCTACATTATACAAGTTAAGATTTCAAGTGCATGGCATTGGCTCAAGAATAAGAGTGGTTGACAGACTTGCTTCTCACCGCTTCACCCATAGTGGGGACACTGGTCTCTGATCACAAGGAGAGAATAACAGTGGACAGTTAATGATCTATCTATTAGGATAAACACAACCACTGCAATTGATGTATCCAACAAGAACTAAGAAAGTGGTATATAGCACCAGAAAAAAGATATGAGCAGGTATTGTTGTATTTGTGGGATGTATCCTAACATGTATACAGAGCATTCAGGATGCTACAGTACAGTATAGCATTTCATTATACACTTCAAACCTATTTACCTGAGGAAGAATTTGCACTAATGAGTTGTGCCTGGTTTGCAATGAATATCGATCCTGAATATAACAAATCACAAATGTATCAAGGAAATTGTTAGTTATGTGTTTTGTTACCCACAAATCTATTTTGCTAACATACTTTTAAACTTAACGTATAATGACATGCGTCTTCTTTATTTTATCTTTGCTCATAATTTTTTTTTATTACAGTTGTTTATTCTTGTCACCTGTCTGCAACACTCATTTATCTTCCAATTTGATGTTCTGGGAATTAGCATTATTGAAAACTAAGTACACAGGGATGGAGCCTGGGTGTTTGATAATAAATACAGTGATCTTCAGAATCGTGTGTATACCACTAGGTCAGTGGAGATAACATTGAATGAAGCAGTGAATAGAGTGGTGTTGCTACGTTTACTGATTGTACGCAAGAGAAGATAGCTTACCACCTGAGGACTCTTCTTGTAAATGAATATCAGTGAACCTAATCAAACAGTCAGGGAGGAAGGACAGCTACATTGTGTTGACAAACCTACACCAGTTATACCTCTGTTTGTAAAAAATGACAGTCTGCTGTACACATAAAATTGTAGTAAACCTTTTTCTGCCAGTGAGATAAAAATTAGGTCACAACTTTGTGTGAGCTGACAGAGCTGTTGAATACTTTGTCAGTTGATTTAAGCATTCTGTCTCACAAGATAACATACAAAAGAATAGCATGTCCTTATATGTGTGATATTTGAAGTTTGTATCATTTAACTCGGTCGGGGAAATCTACAAAGTCATAAAGGAGTTCACTTACAACGTATATAAAACCTTAACAAGTGTGACAGAATGTGACTGCGTAGCATGTGACTTCAGAGCAGTTGTCTTACTAAAAACATAAACAAATTACACCAACGGGAAATGAATGCCGTGCCAATTTGTGTTGTTTTATTTGTGGTGCAGGCATTCACTCGGAGCAGTTTATATCTTACAAACGTCTCATAAATATAATACATTCAGGAGAGGGAAGCCTTCAGGTGTGATGTTTGTGGTGAACAGCATATACTGGGAAGCTGTAGTTTACCAAAATACATAAAAGAATACATACAGAGGAGAGAAAGCCTTTCCAAGTGTGATGTTTGTGGTGCCGCGGAGCAGCATTTACATCAGAGCCAGTAGTCTACACTCCTAGTCATATAAAGAATACATACAGGAGAGAAGAGCTTACAAGTGTGATGTTTGTGGCTGCAGCTTTTACTTGGGAGCAGTAATCAACAAAAACATAAAAGAATACACATCAGGAGAGAAGCTCTTACTAAGATGTGTGGTTTTGTGGTCAGCAGTCATTTTTACTGTGAGACTGTACTCTACAAAGTCATTAAAACGTAATACATTACAGGAGAGAGCAGTGTTACAAGTGTGAATGTTTGTGTTGCAGCGAGCCATTTACTCAGTTAGCAGATAGTCTACAATAATCACATAAAAGGATAACACTCTCAGGTGAGAAGCTACTTACATATGTGTGTGAATGTGTTTTGTGTGTGCAGGGCATTTTTACTGGGGAGCAGGTAGTCTACATACAACATATAAAAGGATACATACAGGAGAGAAGCCTTACAAGAGCCTGATGATGTTTGTGGTGCAGCATTTTTTACTGAGAGCAGTGGGTCTAAAAAGACCAATAAAAGATTACATACAGGAGGAGAAAGCCTTACAAATGTGATGATTGTTGGTGCCTGATGAGACATCTTACTGAGTGCACGTAAGTCGTAGTCACAAAACATATTAAAAGAATACATTACAGGAGGAGAAGCCTTTCAAGTGTGATGTTTTGTAAAGAGCAGCATTATACTCAGTGTGCAGTAGTCTACAAAAACATAAAAGAATAACCCATACAGTAGAAATAAGAAGTCTTACAAGTGTGGATGTCTGCGTGATGCAGCTGGCATTTACTCAGAGCAGTAGTCGTACACAAATATCACTAAATGAAAAACCTACAGGAAGAGAAAGCCTTGGAAGTCCATGATGTTTTTGGTGCTTGACCATTTAATGAGAAGGAGTGGTAGGCTTCTAACAAAAGACATAATAAAAGGAATACATACAGGAAAACTAGCTGTACCACTCAAGGTGCGTTGTTTGTGATGCAGCATTTTTACTGAGAGTGGTAGTCTACAAAGACTATTAAGGTCATTACAAGTGTGATGTTGGTTTGTGAGGCTACATTTACTGGAGAGTGGTTAGTTAAAAAACTCACATAAAAGAATACATTACACCCTAAATTTCAATGCCGTTAAAAGTGTGATGTTTTTGAGGCTACCCCACCCCTACTGAGATTGGTCTCGTCTACAAAGATATAAAGTCTAAATCCCCTTATTGTGAGAGTGATAGAGCTGCTGACTGCTTGACAGGATGATTTAATAGATCGGTCTCAAGGATAATACCTAGGAAAGACCCCCAAATCACCTACAAAGTGTGATTTTTAATTTTTAGGGGGGTATCATTTATTGAGAAAAGATAACTACAACAAAATCCAAGAATACATACTCGGAGAGAATCCGTAACTATGGGCGTGTTTTTTTTTGTGATGATTAATTGTCATGGAATTACCTCCACCTGCTTTGCAGTACAATTCAATACCAGTTGCCCCTTAAAACTCCCCCAAGGTACTCACCCATACACAACTTCTTTCGACACAGGTTTAGGACAAGTGAGCTAATGACGAAAGTTTCATAAAAGCATAGGCCTTTAGATTTATGCTTACAATATGCCATTCAGCCGGCTGCAACAAAAAAATAAATTAACTAGATACTAACTATATAACACTTGCATCGAAATTCTGCGCTGACAACTCTCCCTAACTAGATAAATCAGAAACATAAAACCAATAAGAGTAAAGAAAACTACAGTAAATAAATACGCCCCCCAAATAGATTCTTACCATAAATATCATTCTTGAGGCAATGTAGACGATGAATATATCCCCTCAACTATTCCCATTCCAGTTTTGATTGTTGGTAATTTAGGGGCGATTCTAGACTTAGAAAATCCAGAGTAGAGAAATATTGACGGTGGACCTCCACCTTCAGAACTGGAGGATTTCAATACTCAATTCTTTTAGGAGGAAGGGCACCCCCCCCCCTGAAGGAGAACCTAACTGGGGTGGATGTTAATGGCATCGGTATCCCCCAAGGGTTAAGAGGGGCTACCCTTACCAGTTACCCCCCAAGGGATGACTGAAAGTCTGGGTTGTGGCCTGGCTTTTGCGTCTTGGAAAAAAGGAATGAGCAAAGACGGTTACCTCACCTGATTCCCCATTCTTCCTTTCCCCTAAGAAGTTCTTATCTGTAAACAGGCTATTATTTGGTGTTACATAGCCCACCACTAATTACTTTTGAACCACCTATCTGTCGAAATTTATTTCTACGTTGATGAGATATGCTGACCATTTGTGGTAGCACTTACTTCTTCTATACAATTTTTTTCCAAGCTTTCACTTGAAAAGCTCAAATGCAAGCCTGCAGTATCTGGCGACTCTAGCCTGATTCACCCTTCACTGCTTACATACTGATGCAAAATTTGACCCCTTTTCTTAAATTTCTCAACGTGCCCTGCTAGCTCCAACCATGTATCTTCAGCTGATGTTCTCTCCTTTGTTTACCTAGTTTTCATTGCATTAAATAAAGTTTTTGCTTTAGCCTTGGATTAAGTTCTTGGCTTAGAGGGATAATGTTTCATGGCTGACTGGGTCTGAACAACTCACACACCTTTCACTAAACACTTTCTTCTCTATCCCTGCCAATTAAATTGTGCCTCTTTCTAATAAGTTTGGTATGAACTGGCGTCCAGCGTTTTTAATTTCCTCTAAAACTTTTGCTATGTTTCTTTACAATTGTGCTAAACTGTCAGTGTTTGGTACACCTAGCCTGCGGCCTATTTCATGCACATTTAAGATGCCTGGGTCATTAAGCTACGATTATGCTTAAGGCTTTTTCTTGCATATTTGAGAACCCTTTTGGGTTTAACTTTGTTACTATTGTCCACTACTCTTAGGACCCATTATAGAATATATCAAAGCACAAACCCATCTAATGTTAGTTACTGTATAAGGCCTAATGACCTCAAAAAAAGTATACAGTATGGGAAACCATGTACAAGTGTTCTTATAATCACGATATGAACCTGGTCATTAGACTGTTATCACTAAATAATAACTGAATGTTTTACCAGTATAATCAAGTCAAAAATAATATATAGTATGAATAGTTTTTTTTATTTTAATCACAAAAATAACCCTCCAGTATTTAATGATGTTTAATGACAAATATAAGAGATTTCAATGCGGACAACTTAAAAAAACAGTGCACACCCGAACGATTTCTGTTCAAAGACTGAACGACGAAAGAAATCAAGATGGACGCTCGCAGTTGTGACCAAAATGCGACGAAAAGAGCTCGAAGCCGGAGGCTACGAAATTTGGAAACGTGGGTTAGAATTGAAAACCAAACGAAAAGAGCGAAGCTCGACGTAAGTCAAAGCAACGAAAGTCGAGGTATTGGTGTATCTGTTAGGAAATCTTGCATAGATTATTCTAGGCAGAGCTGTAAATAGAAGTGGTAGCATCTAACGTTTTTTAAGTGTGACTGATAGTGTTGGAGACGGAATAGAATAATATTACTACATCTCTAGAATGTTGAGGTCACAGTGACCAGAGATCATGTACCACTGGTAGTATGTATGTCATGCACGTTTCTCGATCCCCCTTTTCTGAGCGGTGGCGCGTGACTTTTATATAGAGAATATACCCAATCGATAATGGTGGTGGCGCCTGTGACTTTTATATTAGGAAAAATATTAGAATCAATAATGGCGGGGGTGGGTTAGTAGCGATAAGTAGGTAGGTGTAATTATTGTCGTTAGCTGGTAGGTGGGTTGTTTTATGTTGGTATTTTAAGTATATGACTCAGCAGTGTGTTGTTATGTTTTTTAATTCAAGTGTTACAATATATAAAACAAACATTACACATATATATTTTACAACATAGATAAATATAAAAAAATTTTATAACAAAGTGTTTTAATTATAAATAGAAGTATATAAAAAAATATCACTGTTTTTGTTACATTAAAAAACTTCTGCTCAAACTAATTGATATATAAACGGCTCAGGGTAGTAGAAGAAAAAGAACTATATGTCCCTAGAGAGGTCGTAACATTGTCGTCGTGTACCTGTTTTGTGTTTTTTGTAAAAATAGGAAGAGAATTTCTGTGTTTGGTTTTTGTACATGTAGATTACTGAATTGTGCGTCTTTTTGAACCTACATTTTTTTCCCCAGCGTGAATTGTTTAAAAAAAAAAATGTTGAGGACATCATTTTAGAACACACAATTCAGCCGTCTACTCCATACGGACCTAAACACAGAAATTCCCTGTCATTTTTTTACATTAAAAGACATGTCACAACGATTAAACATAACCACGTTCAACCACCTCTTTCCATCTAAAAAATTAGCTATCTTCCTTATGTGTCCTTTTCGTATAATGTTTTATTTCTTAGCTAAAAACCCTATAACGATTAAAAATGTTTTTTCTGCGCAAAGTTTGCTTAACCGGGACCATCGATCAGAGTTTAATTACTAGTGAGGGTAAAACAGTTAGTCGCTGTACCTCAAAAGAAAAAAAAATAAATATGTCGGCTCTTGTGGGAAAATTCCAATCTGAAAAAGAACAATCTTGTAGGCAGGTTGGTTCTTTTCAAAATTTCCAATAAATGGTTCAAAACCCAGATTAAACCAGTTCTCTTCATATAAATAAATGTTGGTGGGGGACAACGGCAAGCCACACTCAATAACGTTCACACCTCACTGAAGATGAGTAAAACCCCGGCATCATTCCCACAAACTGGGTGTATATGCGTAGAAGTGTTGAAATGCTTAAACCGTTGGTTAGTGGGCCTGAAGGTCGCGTCTATAAGTTTTTACAGAGGTCAAACCTTTACTACACGTGTGAAAAATACTTTGGTGAATCATAACTAAAGTTTCCTACCAAAATCGGCATTACGTTGACTCGCCCTGAATTTGAACAAAACTTCTGGGTTTACAAGGCGAAATCCTCGCCGAATTTGATCAAATACAGTTACCACCCCAAGGTTTACTGTCCTATTACTTGTAACAACCCCAGTCCCCGCTTTGTACCACTACAACAAACTCCAAACCCTATCAACTGATATTCCATAGACAATCACTCGGACGATAATGATGTCTCAATCTATAACCACCACCACCGAACCAGAAACAAAGAGCTACAAAAAATCTGAAACTCAGAGATTTAGATTGATATTTCGTAATTCTTTTAAAACAGATCACTTAAATATATTTTATTACAACTATATTAAAAAATCTCCCACCTTTGTATAAATGTTGTCTACATGTTGTAATATATTCATATAAATATACCCCCCCCCCCCCCCCCCCCCACCCCCCCCCCCCCCCCCCCCCCCCCCCCCCCCCCCCCCCCCCCCCCCCCCCCCCCCCCCCCCCCCCCCCCCCCCCCCCCCCCCACCCCCCCCCCCCCCCCCCCCCCCCCCCCCCCCCCCCCCCCCCCCCCCCCCCCCCCCCCCCCCCCCCCCCCCCCCCCCCCCCCCCCCCCCTCCCCCCTCCTACTTCCCCCCCCCCCCCCCCCCCCCCCCCCCCCCACCCCCCCCCCCCCCCCACCCCCCCCCCCCCCCCCCCCCCCCCCCCCCCCCCCCCCCCCCCCCCCCCCCCATGAAAAGGGACCCCCCCCCCCCACTACTGCCAACCCCCAACAAGACCATTAGACCCTCCCCCATTTTATCGGGAGGGCTTTGACGTCAATTTCATTATATAAACCCCCCATTCCCACCCACCCAAATGTGACTCGATCCACCTCCGCCCCCCGATACCAAAAAGTTTATATTTATATAAGATACGCCTGTTTGCTTTAGATGTTGTATATATCTGTATGTGCGTGCTTATACAAATTGTCTTACTCTTGCGCCAATACAACCATGAGTCATCACCCCCCCGCCAGTCAGCATCAATACACTCTCCATTAACTGATTCCGTACGTAATTATTTTCAGCTCTGGACGGAATTATTTTTAAGCCCCAAAAATTTACACATACATAATTTACGTTTACTGACAATGTGTGTCTAATCATGAGTTAAGTGTAACATATTATATATCAAATTAAATTACATTGGATGAACAATGTAAATCCATATGCCTTTCTAGCTAATTTTATGTTATGTTTATGTTATAACAGATAACATGTACACGGAAAAAAGTTAACTTGAAATTTTGAACAAAAATTTTCGACTTACGTAAGGCTTGTAACACAAATTGTTATCACAATACAGTTTCACTGCTCTCTTTGTGCAGGTAATCCATTTAGAAACACAGAAAAAGTAAGAAAGTTATGGTTGATCACACAGTTTGTTCACTGTTCACATATTAGTAACATATCCTGTGTGTTTTTCGGCCATTATGGCGATACGACAAAACACGATTAAAGATGAAGATAAATGTGAAAAAATCTGTTCAAACGCAAATAAAAGACGTTGAAGCTTGTTGAAATTTGCCCAGTTTTGTGTTTACTTCCGTTCGAGATAAATTCCGGGCAGTATAAAATATCAGAATAGAAAGAAACAATGAAATAAATCAGCGTCTTTTAAAAGATCTTACGTCTACAGCGTTCGGCCTTTGCATCTATTATTAGATCTTGCATACGGAATCAGTTAAAAAACCCACACACAATTCAGCCATCTACACATACACCCAACACATAAGTTCTCTGTCCTATTTTTACATCAAAAGAATAATTGACTCCAATAGTTACACCCCTTCACCTCTCACCACCCTATATTCTTATCAATACCTACACACAAAACACCAGACAAAATCAAAATCAACACCACCACACCACGCTCATTAGCCATCTTTCTCTATAAAAATCATACTACTTAGACAAAAACACGTTTTTGGATGTCCTCAACATGCAACGGAAAAATTGTAGGTTTCAAGACGCACAATTCAGCCTTCTACATGTACACCCAACACAGAAATTCTCTGTCCTATTTTTACATAAAAATACAGGTACACGATGACAATGTTATTACCTCTCCTCTAGACATATAGTCCTTTTTCTTCTACTACCCTGAGCCGTTTATATATATATATATATTTCTTCTGAGCAGAAACTGTAACAAAACACTGTGATATTAAATATATACGTCTATTTATAAATCTTGGTATTTGTTATAGTTATCTATGTTGTAAAATATATATATATGTAAATTGTATATGTTGGAAAAATTGTATACTACTCGTCAAAAGTCAAGGGCCACTTAGAAAAACCTTGGTTGAAACCATAAAACAAATCTAATATAAACGTAATTGGTATCAGTCAAAACGACATTTATTGAATACCAAATTGACATGTCACGTAAAAAAAATGGAAACACACATTCAAACGCAATGAAGCTGTGAAGTGTGTCACCCACCTTTTCAAAAGTCACACAATAGATATTGGACAAATAGACATTTCAAAATCGGGTATGACCACCGTTTGCAGCAAGGCATTCAAGACAGCGTAGACGCATCGAGTCCACAAGGGTCCGAAGAGTATCCTGAGGAACAACTTGCCATTCCTGAAGCAGAAATGCAGTCAGCTGTGCAACATCCATTGGCAGGGGGTGATTTGTTGACAATCTTCGACCAAGGACATCCCAGAAGTGCTCAATCGGAGAAAGGTCAGGGGAATGAGCTGGCCACGCCATCCTTATGATCCCATGTTGCTGAATAAACTCATTCACCACACGAGCTCGATGGGGTCGAGCGTTATCATCTTGGAGGATGGCATTACCCCCTATGGCCTCCAGAGCAGGCTGAACAATTGGTCTCAAGATTTCGTTCTGGTATCTTGGGCCGGTCAAGTTGCCTTGGATGATGTAGAGTGGGGTCCTGCCGTGTCTGTAGAAGCCTCCCCAGGCTATGACAGAACCCCTACCATAACGATCCACCTCTCGAATTGTGTCATCAGTAAATCGCTCTCCTGGTCGTCTCCAAACTCGAATCATGTTATCATTGAATGACACAGTGAAGCGAGATTCATCAGTGAAGAGAACTTGACTCCATTGTTGCCTTGTCCATCGGATGTGCTAGCGACACCAAGCAACACGGGCTCTGCAATGAGCAGGAGTAAGAGGGATTCTGACTGCAGGACGTTGAGCAGCCAGTCCAAATTCATGTAAACATCTGCGAATGGTGCTTTGACTGTGTAGCGTAGCAAATGTTGCGTAAGTATTATATGTGTTGATAAATGTTCTGTGGAGGATGTCACATTTGCCACACAACGTTGAGGGTGTTGTATTTCATCTGCTTCTCTAAAGGTATAACAATCCTGGCCTTTGCAGAGTAGTGTGCCACCCTCAGACACCAGGGATGATGAGGCGTAGTAGCATGGTGTCTTTTGTCTGGTTTAAGTGTGTAGGATGTAGATGTGTATTCAGACAGTGAGCATTACAAGCAAGGCAATCCACACAAGGACGTCACGTTAACTCACGACGTGAAAAGTCAATGATGCTTGCAACAGCTAGTGACGGTTTTGTATAATTTATTATAAACGCCACAATGACGAAGTGTGTAGACATAAACAAGCAGGTACATCATAGGTACGATCAAACAGTCATTATTACATATGTAGACAATTCAACTGGCACAGCAGACAGCATCAAAATAATGTGCATCATCTGCCTTTTAGGATATCGTAAAGCCGCTGTACATGTAGTCAGGTAGTAAACTTCCCCTTTCCATAAGAGCTATTAGATATCAACTCGGAGATTAAATATGGTCTCCTCTATCTGACCTCAACAAGACAGGCATGTCTTTTGAGCGTCACATTATCGTCCTCTATGTTCTTATACAGCAAAGGTATCAAACCTAGATCCATCAACAAAGTTCAGGAAGCAAATAGTCCGTAGGACAGGCATCAATCGATGCGTGACAATCTAAGTGGATCGTGAGCTGAGCAAACTAGTCATATCGTAGACTTTAGAATAAGGCGGGCTAAGCAAAAGTCAACATCACAAGATGGCGATAAAGTTACTCAGCCAAAAAAAGGGATTTAATTACCTGTTCATAAGGAATTAAATGAATAATCACATATGCCTCCAGGCATTAGGAATAACACAGAGATATATCATCTCAAGATAGGAACAACAATCATGAGGACTCCTTCCTGAATAAACTAAGCGAAGACTAGCACATAGCTACGTCTCGCCTTCACAGCTTCTCAGCACAGACTGACCTGGGCGGAAATCGTTTTTCCAACGCCACAAAAGGGACATGCGCAGAAAACGCGAATCGAATACAACTCAGGCCAATTTACGAAACGAAGAATGTTCTACAATGTTCGACTTAAGACCTATTACCTTAAAAGGAAATGAATCTTGAAACATTGCGATTGCCAACTGTTTTCAAAGAACTGACGATCTGAGCGCTCCATATATGGTCGTGACTCAAAATCGTTCACACAGCTATCGGCAACCCTAGCTATCAAGATAAGACAACTTCTTAACGATAGCTATCAAGATTAGACGACTGTAGAAAAAAAAAGTGACTACAATTTCATGAGTTCCTTCCCATGCATTAAAAAATGAATCTAGTCAGAATGCATGGTCAGAATAAGTTGCTACAAGTTTTTAGCAGCAACATTACTGCCACCTCCCGATAAAAAAAAAAATGTGCAACATTTTTTTTTTTTTTAAATATCCAAGAGTAAAACCAAAAAACGGTTTAACAACGCACGAATTATGCGGGGATAAGTAATTGCACTGCCTAATATGAGGCTAAATTGACACATAAAGTGTCTGGTGAGAATATTTCTCAACAGATAAAAAAATCTGATTAAAAAATATATCGGGGAGGTGCCACCAACACACACTACGCTTGCATGAAAATACAATATAAATATGCAAGTTCATATCATTATAATCAAATAGCAGTGTCATAATCTAATACCGCTTAGAATGGATGTACACATCTGATATTGAATGTTAAATATTACATTATCTAAATGTTTAATATTACCATTACACAATGAAATTAAATATAAATGAAGATCGAGGACACATCTCCTGTCGTTCCAAAGAAACTGTACAATGTGGAACTCTCCATGTTTGACAATAGAAAGGTAGCTTCTCAGATCAACAATAACGTGCTGAGAAAAAACAAACAATATAATTCTATTTAATAGCCATTAAGTTTCATACTATACAATACATTATTATTAATAATTGTGGCCTTTGGAAACTTTCGGCCCTTATATTAACTACTCAGTCTTCTTCTTATATTAAAGATGGGAACAGAAGAAGATGATAACAAAGCACAATAGTATGTGTTCACCTAAAGTGAGGACAGATGTGCTAATGTATTGTAGTAATATAGGTGTGTTATGGCTCTGTCGTATATCTAGAAATAGAACAGAAGTATTAGTTGTAATCATGTGGGCATCTAGACAGAATGTCAGCCATCACATTATCCGACCCACGGATAGCTCGTACCGTGAAGTGAAAAGGTTGAAGAGCAATAGCATATCGAGTGGATCTCGAACTCTTCAAGTTCTTAGTCTGAATAGCTGTAAGAGCTTTCTGATCAGTTTCTAGAATGAAATGTGCGGCAGGAGGAATCTTTGTTGTTTGAGAATAGACCAAAACCATAGCTAACAATTCACGGTCTAAAACCGAGTAGTTCCTCTCTGCCGCATTTAGTTTTCTAGAAATGTACATGACAGGATGCAGAGTTTCAGCATATTCCTGCATAAGTGCTGCTCCGATCCCAGTGGATGAAGCATCACTTCGAAGAACAAAAGTTCTATCAAGAGTAGGTAATCTTAGGATGGGAGGAGAAGAAAATATACTTTTAATCTGGTCTAAGGAAGATTGGCATTCTTCAGACCAACGGACCAGATTAGGCGAACCTTTCTTCAACAATGTTGAGAGAGGTGCCATGATCGAAGATAAATTTGGAATAAATCTCCCATAGAATTGAATTAAACCTAAGAGACTCCTAACTTGTTTCTTCGTTTTAGGAACAGAGATGTTCAGTATTTTGGAAGTATTGTGGTCTTCTGTCTTCAAGAGACCATGACCAACACGATGACCCAAGAAAGAAATTTCACCAAAACCAATATAAGCTTTAGAAGGTTTTGCTGTCAGATTATACTCACGTAGAGTAGACAGTAGGTCATATAAACCCAGATAGTGATCTTCCCAAGAATCACTGAAGAGACAGATATCATCTAAGTAAGCGATGACATCTGAACGATGAGAAAGAATTCGACGCATCATGCGAACGAAAGTAGCAGGGGCGTTCATAAGACCGAAAGGCATTACATTCCATTGAAATAAACCCCTAGGTGTAGAGAAAGCAGTCAGAGGTTTGGCATGATCTGCTAAAGGCACTTGCCAATAACCTTTTGAAGAATCTAGAATTAGAAAGTCTACTAAGTAGATCTTCTAGTAAAGGCATAGGTTCAGCATTGAACTTTGTGACTTGATTTAATTTACGATAATCAACGCAAATTCGTATGTTCTTATCTTTCTTCCGAACAATAACCATGGAAGAAGAATATGGAGAAGTCGATGGTTCAATTATGTTTAATTGGATCATTTCATCCAATTCCTTTTCCACTTGTGACTGAAAGTGTATAGGGATAGGATACGGCCTAACCCTAATAGGATTACTGTCGGTAAGAATTATGTCATGTTCTATGACATTCGTGTGACCAGGGATGTCGGTTAGAACATCCTTAAATGTCTGTAACATCGACGAGACTTGACGATGTTCATCAACAGAAAGATTAGGAGAAATAGACACATCTTTCCAAGATTCCATAGAATGTAGTGGAATACTGGAAGAGGGAGATCGACATCAGAAAAAACAGATTTCTCATCCTGTAAGACAGACAGGGATGAGTAATGACCATGAGGTATCGAAGATTCGTCCGTTGCCTGAAAAATAGGCAGCAAATAGTCTGGACGCTCATGAAATTCCGTCAGCATGTTGATATGGAAAGTCTTATGCTTTCCATCTATATCGACCACATAGTCAACATCGGAAATTCGTGAGACTATTGCATATGGACCTTTCCATGCAATCAGAAGTCTATTTTCCCTACTGGGGAGTAGGACGAATGCTTTGTCACCTGGACAAAGTTGTCGTAGACATCTGTTCTTGTTAGCAAACTGCCTTGCTTTTTCTTTAGGAATTTCTGACGAAGAAGCAGTCGCTAGTTTGCATGCCTCAATGATCTTTTGCCTAAGAGCAATGACATACTCATATGAAGATTGAGTGTCATCACTAATATCATCGGCAGTGATGAGATCGTGTAATAAAGACATAGGGCCGCGCGGACGCGCGCCAAAGACAAGTTCAAAGGGAGAAAATCCTGTGTGCTCATTTGGGACCTCTCTATAGGCAAAGAGAGCCGCAGGTAAAAACCTGTCCCAATCTTGAGGATGGTCTTCAGTTATCTTACCAAGTAAAGTCTTGAGCGTTCTATTCAGACGCTCAACTAACCCATTAGACATAGGATGATAGATGCTACTGAGAGATCTTTTAATGTGTAAGGTAGACATTACTTGAGACATAGTATCAGATATGAGTTGAGTGCCATGGTCTGACAGTATTTCTCTGGGGAACCCCAAGCGAGAAAATATCAACCAAAGAGCATCTGCGATATCTGTAGTAGATATGCTCTTTAGAGGAATAGCCTCTGGCCAACGTGTGCACATATCGACACATGTAAGGATAAACTGATGTCCTCTGGCCGACTTGACCTTAAAAGGGCCAATAATATCTATGGCCATTTTCTGAAACGGCCGAATAGGAATGTCAGCAGCCTGGATAGGCGCAGCATGTCGTGGTCCTCTAGATTTGACCTCATGACATACCTTGCATGATCGGCAGTAAATACGAATGTCCTTATTGACAAAAGGCCAAAAGAAAGCCGCAAGGACTCTCGACTTCGTACGGGAAAAACCCATATGTCCAGCACATTGCGAGTCATGAGCATGTTGCAATATTTGCACTCTCATGCTCTTGGGAACAAGAATTTGCGAATGTGCCGACGTAGCCGAATCTTGTACCATACGTACAAGTACGCCGTTTCTCATTGCAATCCAAGATTTTCTATTTGTATCCTGATTCGGATCACCTTTCTTCGCAAGAACGAAGAATTTTTTTAAAGAAGGATCTTCTTCTTGCAATTTTATGAAAGAGTCACGAGTGATTACTAAGTGACTATCTTGGCTATCAACTTCATTATCACTATTCAGTGAAGTTTCGGGTGTTTGTAGAGCTTGTGCTCTTGTAACTACTGCATTTGTAGCTTGCATGTTATTATCTTCCCAAGCAGCAATCTGCTGTGGGGTACACTCCCTAACTCCGTGAATACGACCAATAATAAGGTCCGCAATAGGATTAGGTAAGAGACAAGCATGCACATCTCCAGTAAAGAAAGGAGTGGCAATGCGAATTACAGCAGTAGGATATTTTTCTAGAGTGCCGCCAAATGTGACACATTTAATAACCCTTCCTGTAGCACAGGATGGATCTACAAGCGATTGTCTAACACCAATAGTGGTGCATCCGGAATCGAAAAGTAGTGAGACCAGAGTATTATTAACAAGACCCTTATGTAGGATTAAAGAACCTCTCCCGTCATGTGCAACCGAAGCAGGAAGAGCGGGGAGAGGGTGACCACAACTCAAAGTCGATATTGTAGTCGGTTCGAACAAAGTACTGCATTGGGGGCACTTGTTTGCTCTCCCAAAGTCAAAAGAAGAACAAGTGACAGTGTCAGAGTTTTTATTATCAGAAAACCTGATTACAGGCTCCATGAGATTCTTGTTGAACCGAGTTAGCCTGCTGATATCTCTTTTTTTGTATTGAGATCTACCGCGACTACTATTTACCTCTGAAGTTATCACTGTTGTTATTGTCTCTGTAGTTATTTTTGTCTCTATTATAATTTTGCGTATTATTATCATGTCCACATTGATGTGAACATCTATTTGTTTGGTTTTGAGGTTTACGTGAGGAAAAGCCTCTGTTACCATATCCTCTTCTGAAATGCCTAAAATTATTAGGTTGGAAGTAACGAGGACTGTCAGCTCGTCTCCAATTCTTCGACGAAGAATCACCCTGAAATTGATTTCCATAGTTTTGACCGTAACTACGGTTACTTTTCTTATCAAAATTTTGTTGGAATCTATTACTAGTATTTTGACTCTAAGGTGCTGCCGAAGCAACTGGCAGACCTTCTTTTACTTTAGAGTTACCAATGGTTGCGTGAGGATGAGCAGTTATGTATTGGCTACAGAAATCTTCCATTTCTTTTATTGTTTTAGGTTTACGTTCATGAAGGAAAGACTCATTAACAGAAGACATGACTTTGTCTCTAAGTATTAAGTCCATAAGTCCTTCATAAGTTTTTTCTGTCTTAGACAGCTCCACCCAACGTAAAAAAGTAAGACGTGTCTTTGAAATAAATTCAGAGAATTGCACACCAGTTTCTGGTAACATATTTTTAAATTGAAGACGATAGCCGTCTTCGTCAAGTTGGTATTTTTTTAACAATATAGCCCTGACAACATCATAGTTGTTCTTGTCAGGCTCATCTACCATGCTTAACATACTCAAAGCATCACCTCTAAGTATTTTGGACAAATGATAAACCTGCAATGATTTATCTATGTTATGTACTTTACATGAAGTTTCAAATCTGTCCAAATAGAATGTTATATCGTCGATGGAAGCATTGAATGGTGGTAGGTTAAGTTTGAAAGTGCTTGCATTAGTCTTATCAGAGACCTTATTTGCATCATTAGCATTACCTATGTTCATCACCCTTAATTTCTCAACTTCCAAAGCTAAGAGTTTTTCTTCATGCTCCATTTTTGCTTTTCTCTCTTCAGACTCTCTTTGTAACTTCCTTTCTTCAACTTCAGCTTGTTTTTCTAATCTTTTATTTTCAGCCTCTATTTCAAGTCTTTTATTTTCAGCCTCTTTTTCAAGTCTTTTATTTTCAGCCTCTATTTCAAGTCTTTTATTTTCAGCCTCAAGTCTTTTCTCTTCAGCTTTTGCTTCTGCTTCTCTTTTTTGTTTTTCCATTTCCATTTGGAATCTTTTTTCATCCACCTGCATTTGCAGTTTCTTTTGTTCAGCTTCCATTGCTTTATCATATTGAGCAGTTGCAAATTCTTCTAACTTATCACCAGTCTTCCCAAGCAATTTACCCTGCTCAATAAAGTGCTCAAATGTAGCCATGATGAGTAATAATATGAGTCCACAACCTGAAATAATTAATTATCTTATTTCAAATTTAATTATAACAAGTCTTAAATGAAGCACTTGTTTACTCACAACACTATATTATCATCCCAATCTCTGTGGGAAACAAGTCTTATATCAAAGAACTTGTGTATAGACCTTTTTGAAATATCATCAATCAACTCTTGATCATAGGTGCACTTCCCATTCAATAGTGCACAATACTATTCATCATTTATTAATCATCAGTGTAGTAGTAATGCATAAGCATAACCCACTATTAAATGTGAATTAACTACTATAAGTGTAACCAATGACTATGTAAACACAATCACAATGTAAACAATAACAATGTAAACATTACACTATAAACAATACAATGTAAACAATACAATGTAAACAATATAATGTAAACAATAACAAAGATTTAGCAACAATACGAATACATTCGTAGAAATCAACAAAAAATAAAGCGAAAATTAAAGAAATATCACAAAAAATGTGATGATATCTACGAGAAGATAACACAAATACAAGACACCACAGTGTATAAACAAAAATGTTGTATGAAACTAAACTATAGTAAAGAGGAGGCTAGCAAGTACAAACAAATCAAAACAGAACTAAAGAATGCAGAAAAATAACGAAAACAATACTAACACATGTCATCACAACTAACAAAAAATAGCAACAGCAGTCGCTTTGCAAATTCCAGTATCGGAAATTTGCACACCCTATAGAAAACGCTCACGATAGACGACCTCTATCACGTGGTATGATCTAAGGGAGAGTCCGCCCAACCGAAAACCCGCAGAAACATAAACATATAAATATAAATATACAAATAACACATAAACATATAACATGTAAACAAAAGAATGAGATGAAACACAGAAGACTCAGTAGAAGTATAAGGGCACAGTTCACAAACAAACAGGCCACTTAACTTATGGAACTCCAATCGTCAGTACAGCAAACAGGATGTAATCAGCATTCTGAGATCAAAGATCCAACGTTGATTGCCATCTGTACTTGCATCAAAACAGCTACGACGATGGTTGAGACTTGAGTTTTCAAACGGTACATGCAGTGTACAAGAAGTGTAGAACTCGTCAGCGATGGAACTTGGTCTTCTCCCGAAGCAGAACAGCAACAAAAATCGATTCTCCCGTATGTAACAAAACTGGGAAATGTCACTTTCTTGACTTGGAACAGCAATTGTTGAAAATTCCAAAAAAAAGTTCCTGGGCAACGCCGAGTAATTTCGTAACTCTGCACTTCTGTTGTTGTCTTGTAGATGTTGTCTGTAGACTGTTGTAGAGTGCTGAATGAAGCGGGTAAGGGACCCCGAGTATGCTGGTACCAGATCAAACCAGCTTATGGCCACCAAATGTAGCGTAGCAAATGTTGCGTAAGTATTATATGTGTTGATAAATGTTCTGTGGAGGATGTCACATTTGCCACACAACGTTGAGGGTGTTGTATTTCATCTGCTTCTCTAAAGGTATAACAATCCTGGCCTTTGCAGAGTAGTGTGCCACCCTCAGACACCAGGGATGATGAGGCGTAGTAGCATGGTGTCTTTTGTCTGGTTTAAGTGTGTAGGATGTAGATGTGTATTCAGACAGTGAGCATTACAAGCAAGGCAATCCACACAAGGACGTCACGTTAAACTCACGACGTGAAAAGTCAATGATGCTTGCAACAGCTAGTGACGGTTTTGTATAATTTATTATAAACGCCACAATGACGAAGTGTGTAGACATAAACAAGCAGGTACATCATAGGTACGATCAAACAGTCATTATTACATATGTAGACAATTCAACTGGCACAGCAGACAGCATCAAAATAATGTGCATCATCTGCCTTTTTAGGATATCGTAAACCGCTGAATAGGTAGTCAGGTAGTAAACTTCCCCTTTCCATAAGAGCTAGTAGATATCAACTAGGAGATTAAATATGGTTTCCTCGATTTGACCTCAACAAGACATGCATGTCTTTTGAGCGTCACATTATCGTCCTCTATGTTCTTATACAGCAAAGGTATCAAACCTAGATCCATCAACAAAGTTCAGGAAGCAAATAGTCCGTAGGACAGGCATCAATCGATGCGTGACAATCTAAGTTGATCGTGAGCTGAGCAAACTAGTCATATCGTAGACTTTAGAATAAGGCGGCTAAGCAAAAGTCAACATCACAAGATGGCGATAAAGTCACTCAGCCAAAAAAAGGGATTTAATTACCTGTTCATAAGGAATTAAATGAATAATCACATATGCCTCCAGGCATTAGGAATAACACAGAGATATATCATCTCAAGATAGGAACAACAATCATGAGGACTCCTTCCTGAATAAACTAAGCGAAGACTAGCACATAGCTACGTCTCGCCTTCACAGCTTCTCAGCACAGACTGACCTGGGCGGAAATCGTTTTAACCAACGCCACAAAAAAGGGACATGCGCAGAAAACGCGAATCGAATACAACTCAGGCCAATTTACAAAACGAAGAATGTTCTACAATGTTCGACTTAAGACCTATTACCTTAAAAGGAAATGAATCTTGAAACATTGCGATTGCCAACTGTTTTCAAAGAACTGACGATCTGAGCGCTCCATATATGGTCGTGACTCAAAATCGTTCACACAGCTATCGGCAACTCTAGCTATCAAGATAAGACAACTTCTTAACAATAGCTATCAAGATTAGACGACTGTAGAAATAAAAGTGACTACAATTTCATGAGTTCCTTCCCATGCATTAAAAAATGAATCTAGTCACAATGCATGGTCAGAATAAGTTGCTACAAGTTTTTAGCAGCAACAGACTGACATTAACGTTTACAGTTTGTCTCAGCTGACATCTTAGAGTGGAACAAATCACTGTTCGATGGCGCAGGGCTGACAACAAGAGGTACCGGTCATCATGTCTATTGGTGCATCTAGGGCGACCTGGCCGGGGGCGATCCTCCACACTTCCTGTGGCCTGAAATCTCTCCAAAATTCTTTGGATAGTAGAGTGTGACACTGCAAGCCGTCTAGCAACCTCACGGACAGATAAACCACTTTCAACCCACGCTATAGCCCTCATTCTTTGGAAGGTGTCAAGACTTCTTCTCGGTGGCATGGTTTTTGCAAGTGATGAAACTACCCTAAGTCTGCTGATTGTAAAACAAATTAAGAGTGAACTCTGTTCACGAAAAGTCGGCATTGCACGTGGAATGTCAATCAGCACGATTACTTCACCTGTTTGGTTGTACGGAAGTTTGAAAAAAACAGATTAAAAATGTGAATTTATGGTCAGCAAACCAAATTGCATGTGATCACCATGGTTGTCGGTGAGTTGTTTTTATGCTTAACGTGCATAGAGGACTGTCAGAGGAAGATATTGCACCCATTTTTACTAAAAACTTCCTTCATTTAATCATTCTATGTGCTTATATAAAAGTGTATTGAAAATAATAGGGTGGCCCTTGACTTTTGACGAGTAGTATATATATATTGTAACACTGGAATAAAAAACATAACACACTGCTGAGTCATATACTTAAAATACCAACACAAAAAACACCAGACAAAACCAAAATCAATACACCCACACCCTGGCTGCCAGCTACACCCCAACACACACACATGAGTTGTCACCCCCGCCAGCCAAAGTCAATAACCCCCATACTCTCCCTTAAAAAAAACCCCACCGACCAGCTAACGACAATAATTACACCTACCTACTTATCGCTACTAACCCACCCCCGCCATTATTGATCTAATATTTTTCCTTATATAAAAGTCACGCGCCACCACCATTATCGATTGGTATATTTCTTTATATAAAAGTCGCGTGCCACCGCCGGAAAAGGAAGTCGAGACGTGCATGATATACTACAACTGGTATCACTCGAAAGTCACGGCTGTGTGAGGTCAGTGACAGAGAAGTACACTGGTATCACTTGATAGTCACGGCTGCAAAAGTATCTGGAACTGAAATAGAACAGTCAGACCTTACTGTGCCACCCTGCTGTGTGACTAATAGTGCCAACAATTCAACAAACTCAACTTCTACTTTAGGGAATGAATAAAGCTGTTGAATACACTGAATGCATCTTTTTTATTTACTTCTCTCGAAATTTTTGTAATTATTGGTGAGTGTTGGAAGATGGTGTAAATGGAGAAGTATATATATATATATATATATATATATATATATATATATATATATATATATATATATATATATATATATATATATATATATATATACATATATACACACACACACACACACACACACACACACACACACACACACACACACACACACACACACACACATACATACATATATAGATATACATATATACACACACATATATAACCTAATAAAACAATGTTGGATTTTCCAATTGAATTCTTAAAAGTCTTCCACAAGTTTCCTGGCACTAGTCTTTAACTATCCTGGATATTTACTGAACATTATTCGTCATAGACAAAATGTTTCTTGTGACTGCTCACATAGATCACTGGAATGAGTCTTGTATTACTCATCTTTTTTAACAATTGTAGTGACAAACTTCTCTCTTGCTGAAAGTCTGGTCTGTTCATCATGTGATGTGTTCTTTCCAGAACATTGTCTCCATTACAGCTGCTCTGAACGCATCACGATTTTGGGCAAGTCGACCTGCATCAGTTAAAGACACGTTCAGACTCTCTGTGATGTCCTGGGTCCACCGTTGTCTAGATCGACCCCTTCCCTTTTTCCAGGGACTATGCCTTCCATCACTTTTTTTCCCCCAGACTATTATGTCTTTTTATATGACCGAAAAATTTCAGCTTCCTTATTGCGATAGTATTTTGGAGCCAATTTTCCTCTACGTTTAGTGCGTGCAGCACTTCTCTGTTGGCCTTTTTTTCTGTCCAGGGTATTCTCAACCTCCTTCTGTAGCATTTCATTTCGAATGATGTAGCCTTTTTTGCAACTGTTTTATTGAGTGTCCAAGTCTCACAGACGTATGTTGCTACTGGAAATATATATGCTCTGATCAGTTGTAACCTTGTTTCTTTGCATGTGCCTTGCCATAGGTTTTTCATCTGTATTAATTTATGTGAAGCCATTGCAAGTCTTCTTTTAATTTCTACTGCACAGTCGCCAGAGCTATTGATGATTGATCCTAAGTATTCGAATTCATTAACACTTTCAAGTTCTTCGTTATCAATTTCAATTTCTGGTTTGGTCTTTATTTTGTCTGTTGTCAATACTTTGGTCTTCTTGGCGTTTAGGTATAAATTATGGGACTCGCTGTGTTTTTTGGTGGACATAATTACTTGCTCAAGTCCTTCTGGGTTGGTCGATAGTACTGTGTGGTCAGCATATCTGATTTCCGGGATCTGGTACCCGCATATGTTAAATAAGTCAAACTTTGTGTGTTCTTGGTCATCTCTTACATTTCTAATGATATTCTCGGCATAAATGTTGATTAGGCAAGGGGAAAGGTTACAGCCTTGTCTTACTCCTTTCCGTACTTCAAACCATTCTGATGTTTTCCCCTTTATTCTTACGGCTGCCTGTTGTTCTTGGTACAGCAGCGCGATGAGTTGGATAAGGTGGTATGGAAATCCCATATTTTCCAAAATATTCCATAACTGCTGATGTTGTACACAGTCGAAAGCTTTGGTGTAATCAATGAAACAAAATGGTCTGTTAGCCCACCCAATGACTGAGGGGGAACTAAAGGTCTGTAAAGCTTCAACCACTGTGCTCCTTTGAAGTTATAGGCAGCGGGATTGAATAACTTAGGACTTCAGCTCAAAGACTCAGATATGAACCTGGAACAAGGAGTAATATGTGGCATGAAGCACACATATTCCCTATTGTTCATGAGGCGAGTTTGTCTCAGTGCATGCGTATTGGATGGATGATATATGGTTCAGTACAAGTCAGATATAGCATAATAAAAGTGTCTACGTGCAGAAAATTTTCAAATAATATAATACATAAATAAATCGAATAATATGATGCAACCTTTTCCTTCAACCTATGCATGCCAAGTCAGTGATGTACTTGCTGGGGGTTATAGTATCCCAGACAAGGACTAGCATGGTTATATAGCTATGATAAGGACTGGTTAGGTAAGGCCTTTGGTGGTTATATTGCAGTTTCTCAAGTTTCATCAAACATACCCGTATAGACAAATGTTAGGTCCGATAGACTGAAGTTTTAAACAAAACCTAAAATAAAATGATATTATTCATACAAATATCTGTTGTAATCCTACATACCCTTTAGAATCAATATAAGCTCAGTGTAGGACTGGTTTGTAGTGAAGTATGTCTGCACTGCATTCAGATAGGACAGTATTAGTCTTGGCAGCTACTTTTCTTCCTCAGTCTCTCATTCTGGTGGTTTGGTGTTAGTGTGTGTTTTTGAACCTAGTGCTGCTTCTTTATATAGTGCGAGCATGGGCGTATCGTAGAGCTTACTGGGTGTGGTACATTTTTGTCCTCAAGAATTCATCCTTCTGAGTGAACATGTGCATGTATCCTACCGATTGTTCCTCCACACCACTAAAGACTTCTATCTGTCTCTTTCTTATACTTACTTAGTCGCTCCCCTTCTACCGTGAGGTGAAGAGTTTTGGACGAGAGAACGCCAGACTATCCTATCGGCTGTCTTCCTCCTGGCCTGGTTCCATTCTAGTCCTCGGTCCTTCAAAGATTGTCTAATGTTGTCCTCCCAGCGGACTCTGGGTCGTCCTGGGGGTCTGGATCCCTGGCTCTTTGTTTCCCATGCTTATCGTTGTAGCCGATCTTCTCCCATTCTGCAGACATGGCCAAACCATCTTAGTTGGGATTGTTCTACTTGGGTCTGCAGGGGGTGGGATTTTAAGCCTTGACGTATCGTCTGGTTGCGGACCATGTCTCTTCTTGTTACTTCAACCCCCCTTCCTCAGATACCTCATTTCTGAGGTTTGGATCTGGCTTTTGTGGGTTGTAGTCATTGCCCATAACTCGCATCCATATGTCAATACTGGGACATAGGTGGAGTGGTATACAGCCATCTTCGTTTTCTTAGCAACCTCTCTCTTGCTGAGGACTCTTCGATTTATGGCCTGAAAAAGTCTCCCAGCTGCTGCTTTTCGAGTGTCCAACTCTTCTTTGATACCTCCCTTTTGGTCTATAATAGCTCCGAGAGATTTAAAGTGGTCGACCTGCTCCAGGACCTGTTCTCCCAGCATAATCTGATGTCAACTTTCTTCTCGTGATATCACCAAGGATTTTGTTTTAGAGCTGTTTATGACCATCCCTCTCTTCTCCAGCTCTTCCTTCCAGACTTGCAATTTCGATTGGAGATGTGCCTCTGATTTAGCAATCACTCTCTCATAACTTGAGTCATAACGTCAGAAACAGAGTTCCCTGATCTGATAATATGTTTTCTGCATTATGCTTGGGGCGTTTTGTTGCCACATCTTAGCAAATTTTGCATGTTTGACAAAATCTTTTTACATCCCTTGTCACCCCAGGCCAAAAGAAATGAGACAAAACCCTTTGTTTTGTCATGGCAATCCCTAAATGTCCTGCACAACTAACATCATGGACAAATGGGCGGAAAACTAGTAGGCATGATAATTTGTTTTTTTTTACTGATTATTGGAAATTCCGAATCAAGATCCCATTCTTGATTTTATACCAGTGTAACGAATTATCATTAAACACCACATCATCAGACTTGGCAACCTGAACATTTTTTTTAAATGAATCATCTTCATTTTGCACCTGTATGAATGATTCTTTGTCAGTAAGTTCAACAGGTAAATCATCCTCATCTATCCACTCCTTATCAATCATCTCCTCATCAGTCACCCTCTCATCAGTCATCTCATCATCGGTCACCTCCTCAATTTGAACCCGTTCTTTTAAATCTGCACGAGACTGATCTCTTGTAGTGACAGCATTTGCCGTAAGCAAAAGTTGCTGTTCCCATTTTAAAATATTGATAATGCATTCCTGAAGTCCAGGGATAATTTACAGGGTTATTCTAGCGAGCGGTTTGCCAAACAGGCACACGAGAGTCCTTCCTGTAAAATAAAGGGTATCTAAAAAGACTTCCACAGTTGGATAATATTCAACTGTACCCCCGAATGTGGTGCACTTGACTTCTTTGAATGTGTAATCAGATTGGTCCACTAATGACCTTCGCATCCCAACATGAGTGCACCCAGTGTCCTTGAGCACCGAAACAATCTAGTTGTTTACAAACCCCTATCAAATATTAATGAACCTGGCCATCATACGAGGACATGGCTGGCAAAGGATGTCTACACAAGAGCCTAGGAACTCCCTGTGGCTGAAACAAAGAATTACATTCAGAACAATTAGTACTATTTGACAAGTCCACACTACATGCATTTTCATGAGAAACAACATTGTTATTTTGGACATTTTGAACTGTATTATTGTCACTTTGATGCACAAAGGCATTGAAACGTTCAGATTTCTAGAACGTTGAAAAATATTGTTCTGTTGAGAACTCCTGTTGTTGTACTTATTTATATTGTTTCCATAGAATGACCTGTGTCCTCTGCTTGATTGGGAATTGTATCTACCTCTGTTCCAATCTCTGCTAGGACTGAAGGAGGTATATATCCATCATCATATGAATGAAAATTCCTTTGAGGTTGCTGTGACCTATTGCTAAAATTATACCTCCCTCTAAAAGATCCAGTATTATTATCTCGATTAAATCGAAAATTTATGTCCATGCTATTTGATCGTTGTCTGGGTGGATTGAACATCATAGATCCAGCTGATGCTACTGGCAATGCATCCTTTATGTTAGTCCTGCTAAGATTTCTTCCAGGATGTGCAATTTGGTATTGTCGTCCAAGACTTTCAACAGCAGATAATAATGAAGGCTTTTTCTCCTGAAAAAAAGACAAAAAGTTACCACTGACTGAAGATAGCACATTGTCTCTTAAAACTAAGTCAGCTAGCCTATCAAAAGTTGTATCAATTTTTGACAAATCAATCCCTTCTGAAAAACCAAAGCTTAATTGATTAAATCATCTCATCATCTCAGCCCGTAACCCGTCATGGGTCGTAGGGGTGCCATGGTGGAAGCATCAGCAGACAGGGTCCTCCACTGCTCTCTATCCTCAGCAATGCGTACAAGTGTGGAAAAACCGTGTCCTGCCCATTCTTTGATGTTATCAGCCCAGGATTTTCTCTGCCTTCCTCTTCTCCGTTTACCTTCGACTGTTCCCTGAAGGATCGTTTTCGAAAGGGAGTCATGACGAGTTACATGTCCAAACCAGGCAAGCTTTCGACGTTTCACTATTGACAAAAGTGGTTCTTGGTGGCCTGCATAGGTGTTTATCTTCTCTCTAACATAGACATTTGTTTTGTGCTCTTTATAGCAAATGCGCAAAATTCTTCTATAACATTTATGCTCGAAAGCCTGAATCCTTCGCTCCGTATCTGCAGTGAGTGTCCAGCCCTCACACCCATACAAGAGAATAGATAATACAAGTGATTTGTATAATTTGATCTTCACAGGAAAGCTGATGTTACTTTTCCAGATCACATTCAACCTTGTCATGGCAGCTGAGGCCATCTCAAGTCTTGTCTTGATTTCTTTAATTGATCTTCCATCACTATATATAGTGGACCCGAGATATTTAAAGGTGTTAACTTCTTCTAACGTTTGCCCATTTAACGTAATGTTGGTCGGAACATGTTTCTTATGGCTATTCACCAATATCTTGCTTTTTTCTATATTAATTTCCATCCCATACGTTCTTGTTACTTTCTCCAGTCTAGAGGTAAGGTCTTGAAGTTCTGATTCTGATCCAGCTATCAGATCAATATCATCAGCAAAACGTAGGTTGCACAGAGGTCGGCCTCCAATCGATATGGTTGATTTATAATCGTAGAGAGCCTCCTGCATAATATGTTCTAGATATATATTAAAGAGCACTGGTGACAGGATGCATCCCTGGCGAACTCCTACAGTTGTTTTGAAAAATTCTCCAATGTCGTTGCTTACAAAAACAGCACTGCTTGCGTCCTTGTATAGTGCTTCAATGATATCTATGATGTTGGTATCAAAATTGAATTTTCTCATTACTTGCCATAAGCCTTCATGCCAATTGATTAAATAAATTCAGCAAAATCCTTGGCTGAATCAGGTAACAAAGATTTCAGTTTCAATCTGTAACCATTTTCCTCCAGTTGATACTTTTGTAGCAATGAAATCTTCACAGCATCATAATCATTTCTAGTATGATCATCCATGGTGCAGACTGAAGTAAGAGTCTCGCCAACTAATATACTCATCAACCTGCTGGGTCATGAAGCTCTATCAATCTTAAATTCTTGGCAACATGTTTCATATCTATTTAAAAACAGGAAATATCGTCTATATTAGTATTAAATTTAGGCAAATCTAGTAGTAGTTTAAAGGTAGAGGCATGGTCTTTCTTTCCAGCCTCCTCACCTGCTGGATTAACCTGTTTTTGTTGAAATCTTAATTTTTCCAACTCAATTTCTGCGATTCTTTGAGTATAGGCTAATTTCTGTTTCCTCAAGTTCTTGTAGTGACTTCATTTCTGCTTGAGCATGAGCATGTGCTAATTTTTTGTCCACAAGTTCTTGTTGTGCCTTTATTTTTGCTTGAGCATGAGCATGTGCCAATTTTTTCTCCTCAAGAGCGAATTCTAACTGTCTTTCCTTCTCAGCTAACTCTTCTCTTCTCAGCCAATTCTTTTTCTATTCTCTTCTTATCTAATTCTTGTTCTATTCTCTTCTCAGCTAATTCTTCTTCTCTTCTCTTCGCAGCAAATTCTTCTTGTCGTTTAATTTCATCCCTAGCAAAGATTCGCTCATCTCTTGCTATGTCCTCTAACCTCTTCGTTTCTTTTGCATACTCAATGAAAGGTTTTTAAAGCTTCATTCTCCATACCGAAGTCCTTTCCAACCTTGACAAAATAATCCAAGGTAGCTATAATTCACTATTATTGTGACTCCAAATTGTTGAGTAATATCTTTTAAATTATATATATATTAATATATATATATATATATATATATATATATATATATATATATATATATATATATATATATATATATATATATATATATATATATAGAGAGAGAGAGAGAGAGAGAGAGAGAGAGAGAGAGAGATAGCAGCAATAATTATTTCACCACTCAATATCAATCAACTGCATTGAACTAAAGATGGCATATTAGGAGAAAAAAAATAGAGGTACAAACAAGATTGTAGGAGAACAGTAGAAAGAGCCAACCCAAGAAAATACTCTGGGTCGTCCTGGAGGTCTGGATTACCCTGGCTCTTTGTTTTCCATGCCTGGTCCCAAGCCGGGAATGAAAGAGGGAGGAGGGCGGCTGCATGGAGGCCGTTAGGCGGCAACCCGCTTCCCCCAAGACAAAGGCACAAAAGGGCCAATCACCTGTTTGCTTTTAATTCATGATTTCGCGAACTTACACAAGAGGAGGAAAACCGGAGTGATTCTAAAGACGACGAACTGGATCGGACTGACGGGACTACGACTTATGGAAACTTGGATAAACATGATAAAGTATAAGATGGGAAGGAAGAGGAGGCTGGTGGGAAGAGATTGAGGAAAGCAAAACTAGAAATCCTGGCTAATTAACGGATAGGAAACGAAGAGGAAAAAAAGGAACTAAGGAAAAGTCATGGATCTCGTATGGCAAAACACGTTTCTCTACAGTGGTGTACCATATCTGAAAGGAGTTAAAGGGGGCGTTGTGGGTTGCCATTTTTGTGGCCCCCCAAAAATCAAAATGATTGTATCAAGGGATGGAAACTTTGGTCTCGGAGCCGCATTATGGTTGTAAAACTAAAAAGAAGGAGAAACCATAGTCATCCTTGGTCATAGGTTGTATGGGCCAAATGAGGATGAGGAGGAGCTGAGGTCAAGTGAGGAAATTCTTCGAGCTGCTTCAAAGGACAGTGGATGACTGCTTGAGTTGAAGTTTATTGTGCTCGGAAGATTTTTAATTGCCAGAGTCGGATAAATGACCATGCTAGATGGGGTGGAGTTATCGGAAGATATGGAGAAGATACTCTCAATGACAATGGAAAGCGACTCCTTAGATTCTGCAGTGAGCAGAATCTGATCTGTACAAACACAAAGTGCCCCCATAAGCGCATACATGCATACACTAGATGTGAACCAACCAAGAATGAGAAGTCAGTGATCGACTATGCCATTGTTCGGAGAAGCTCATTCAGATATGTCCGAGATGCAAGAGTCTGGAGGGGGCCAGAGATTGGAAGTGATCACTACCTGCTAACAATCAAACGTACAACTGAAAGTGTTGCTCAGCCTAGGAACTGCCCAACATCACGCAAGAAACCAAGTAAACGAGCAGGAGAAATGAGCATTAGGACCTACAAGCTGAGAGAGCCAGAAATTAAGACCAGATATCAGGGGCTTTTTGCTACAGCAGTGAGCAACACAGAAGAACGACCTGATGACTTGGAAACCCTCTGGAATAAATTCAAGGATATCATAAAGACAGCTGCGGCAGAAGCATGCGGTGAAGTCCGACTTGGGAACCAGAGAAAGAGGACACCTTGGTGGACAGAGGAAGTCAAAGAGAAAATAAGAGAGAAGAAAATGGCATGGAAACAATACTTAGGAGCTAAAAACACAACAGGACAAATGGAAAAATATAGAGAATATGTGACACTCAGAACAGAAGCAAAGAACAAAGTGCTAGCAGCAAAACAGAAGTCCTGGGAAGAATTTGGAGAAAAGCTAGAAAAAGATGCACAAGAAAACCAGAAATTGTTCTATAAGACCCTAAAGAACATGAGGAAGGAACAACAATGCCCTCTCAAATGTATATAGGACAAAGCAAGTGCAAATTGCTTACTGCACCAAAGGAAGTTATGGAAAAGAAATATTTCTCAGAACTCCTGGATGGTGAGCATGGTGAAGCATCAGAAATGATAACCACTGACACAGAAGAGGAAACCAAACCAATGATGGTGAAGATGAGATAAAGATGGAAGAACTGAGGGCAGCACTAGAGAAAATCAAGATGGGCAAAGCAGCAGGGCATGATGGTATAACACCAGAAATGGTTAAGTACATGGGAGCATCAGGCGACCTATTACTCTTAAAGGTCCTACAGGCAGCATGGTGCAACAAGACCATACCAAAGGATTAGGAGATTGCCATCATAACACCAATTTTCAAAAAAGGTGACAATCGACAATGTGGAAACCATAGAGGCATATCCCTTCTCAGTGTCCCTGGTAAAATCTACTCTAGAATCCTAGAGCAGAGACTCCGACGCCTAGCTGAGCCACAATTGGATGAGGTCCAGTGCGGATTCCGAGCAAACCGAAGTACTCAAGACCTAATCTTCACACTCAGACAGCTGAGTGAAAAGGCCCTTGAGTATAAGAGTGAGATCCATCTTTGTTTCATAGATCTGGAAAAGGCGTTTGACAGAGTCCCCTGGAGCAAACTTTGGGACTGTTTGGCAAGGAAGAATATTCCAGCACCTCTGATTCATGCTATACAGAGCTTCTACAAGTCTTGCAGAAATTATGTGAGGACAGCAAACATAAGTCAGAAGAGTTCAGGACCACCACTGGTGTAAGACAAGGTGATATCCTATCACCTTACCTCTTCATACTCCTTATGGACGATGTCATCAAGGCATGTAAGGAGAGAACAAGAAAGTATTCAGTGGGGTACTGGAAGATGAGACAGGTCTTATTTCGGAGCTGGCATTTGCTGATGATGTTGCCCTGATTGCTAAATCAGAGGCACATCTCCAATCCAACCTGCAAGTCTGGAAGGAAGAGCTGGAGAAGAGAGGGATGGTCATAACCAGCTCTAAAACAAAATCCATGGTGATATCACGAGAAGAAAGAAAACATCAGATTAAGTTGGGAGAACAGGTCCTGGAGCAGGTCGACCACTTTAAATATCTCGGAGCTATTATAGACCGAAAGGGAGGCATCAAAGAAGAGTTGGCCACTCGAAAAGCGGCGGCTGGGAGACTTTTTCAGGCCATAAATCGTGGATTCCTCAGCAAGAAAGAGGTTGGTAAGAAAACGAAGATGGCTGTATACCGCTCCACCTATGTCCCAGTCTTGACATATGGATGCGAGTCGTTTGCAATGACTACAACCCACAAAAGCCAGATCCAAACCTCAGAAATGAGGTATCTGAGGAAAGTGGTTGAAGTAACAAGAAGAGACATGGTCCGCAACCAGACGATCCGTCAAGGCCTAAAATCCCATCCGCTGCAGACCCAAATAGAACAGTCCCAACTAAGATGGTTTGGCCATGTCTGCAGAATGGGAGAAGATCGGCTACCACGACAAATAAAATACAACGAAGACAACAACTACAGATTTACAAATAAACGGGGCAAAACAGCAAACAGAAATGGTTATATTAAGCTCAGTAGCAGCAGTAAAACACAGCTTTGTAATGCCGGTCCCACTATCTGAGAAAACCACACACCAAACCCCATAGAACAACCAAGAATTCACTACCATAGGATTGGTATTGTGAATTCATGGTTCCCTCGCCAACCAACCCGCCTATCACATAAACATGTAAATACTTAAATACATAAAACATATTTTTAAAAATAAACCCTGTCAAATGATATTCTTAAAAACTCAAGCTGCATGAATCAATAAATTTACTTACCTGTCTTTCTGAATAAAATCCTCCTGGGTCCAACTTCTGTCTCAGGGAAACAACGACTCAATACAATGCAGCGACCAGGGTTAGACTTAGGATGCAAACTTGCAGCCGATCAGCACCGCTTTCTTGACAATTTCTTCACTTGACAAATAAGTCCACAGACTTGAAAACTCCTGGAGCATACTGGAAACAGTTTCACATTATACTTTCGCAATCCCGGTTTGAGGCCACCAAAAACTGATGCGTGTCGTATTATTAAAAGTTCAGGAGATGGTCTTCGTGGCCAAAGAATACTCTAGGGCAGTGGTGGCCAAGCTAAGGTTGGCCGAGGGCCAGATTATGGTAAAGGGTAACACCCGAGGGCCAGACCTATAAAATCCTTAAAAAATAACGTTCTGATATTTAGTTATATATATATATATATATATATATATATATATATATATATATATATATATTATATATATATATATATATATATATATATATATATATAATGAACCACGTACAGAAAGCAACGGCAAACTACTGTACTGCACATCTGCCAAGATATGTATACCAGTCTTCGAACTGAAATTACTGTTTAAAAAAATATAATGAATCTGATGTTTTAATTTGTTTTGTAATTTGACATGTAATTATTTATTTCAAACATACATTTGTGTGTTATTTCCTTGTGAAGAGTGTGGCTTCAATCAGCAATAAGAGGCCGACCAAAACAGGTTGGCGGGCCGGTCAAAACAGGTTGGCGGGCCGGATCTGGCCCGCGGGCCGTAGTTTGGCCACCGCTGCTCTAGGGGATAATTCAACAACACGAATCAGCATAACTGCAGTGAGCTGACAAACACCTCCTTCACAATTCACAGATATGCAGTTTATTATACTTGACACAAAGCTCCATGAAATCAGTTCTAGCCGAAAGGCAAATGGAGTAATAAGTAATTGTCCAGTCCGTTCACTATCAAACGCTGGTTAATGGCAATCATACAAACTTTATTTTTAATAGTCCACTGGACATCTTTATGAAAAGGCATACTTTCGTAATCCCGGTTTGAGGCCACCAAATACTGATGCGCTTCGTATTATTAAAATTTCAGGAGAAGGCCTTTCGCGCCTTCATTCCTGCAAATTGAACAGTTATATGATCAAAATCAATGTCTTCAAGATTTTATCTTTCAGTACTAAGAAACGCCAGATTACTTAGACGCTCTTAAATACGAAATAATGAGCTTTAGTTTACTCAAAGAGCGCTCACACCTGGCTACTAAAGTCGACATCGTTAGCGTAAATTATGGCAAATATCTTTTCCGCAAGACATCACGAATTTTCGTAGTATTCTGCATTCGCATATAGTTTGTCTGCCTAAGAGAAGACATTCAGCTGCTCATTAACATTAGTTGTGATCATATAGCCGAAGAAGAGGAACGTTTTAGATTTGAAGACAAAACATAAAAATTCTAGAGCTGACAGTGAAAGAAAAGATTCCGAGTGTCTTAAAAGGACTCAAATGTTCACAAAGAAATGACCTGACTTTTTGGAGCCCCTTTGTGGTGTGGCTGCTCACATCTCCCCCATTTCACTACGCTATGTAAGAGTGAACCATCAAGCCAAGAGACAGAGGACATTCGAGATCCATTGTGCATGGAATGATTAAATGAAGGAAGTTTTTAGTAAAAATGGGTGCAATATCTTCCTCTGACATTCCTCTATGCACGTTAAGCATAAAAACAACTCACCGACAACTGTGGTGATCACGTGCAATTTGGTTTGCTGACCATAAATTCACATTTTTAATCTGTTTTTTCAAACTTCCGTACAACGAAACAGGTGAAGTAATCGTGCTGATTGACATTCCACGTGCAATGGCGAATTTTCGTGAACAGAATTCACTCTTAATTTGTTTTACAATCAGCAGACTTAGGTGTTGCGTGTATATTTTGACGCACATATTACAAAAATCGATATGGCTATTTAATATGGAAAAAATATAGACATTCATTCATTTGTGTATGAAAATGCTGTCTATGGTAAAAGCGAGAGAATCCATGTTTGATTCACACTTTTGATTATAGGAGTAATCGTTCTTGATATTGATCCGGCGCATGGATTGCTCTTACGTTTGTACTTATTTTTTTAGGGCCAGAAAATATATTAATTTGCTTATTATGTTTATGGCCTGAATTCATATGTATTACATATTATTAGTACAAGTAGAATCAGTCCTATATTGTATATTTTGGATGGGTAGGCGGGACTAGATTCTTATTATTCCGGTCTAGCGGAAGTATGAGTTGTCTTGACAAGTCGTGATGAGTTCCGATGTACCGTGATAATGGCTGGTACGCACTTTTCAAAAGGCTGGTAGATTGTTAAGGAAATATAATTCAGGAAGTGGTTTTCTTCTAAAGGAGATGGTATCTCTACTATAGTTTATGTTAGAGACTCTCCTAAGGTACGGTACAATGTATAATTCGGACTCCATGTACTGCCAGACCCTATTTTGATGATCTCATGTCGATTCGACCTAGATGGAACATTGTGCTTCGTATCGCTAGGGTCGTGTTTTGTATCGACAAAGATGACAGACTTTCCTACAACGGTTATGGCTACGTGAATTAACCTGATCATCGTAGAGCTGTATGGGAACATTTATGAAATCATTTATATACCCATTATAAATTAACTCTGGCTTATATTCTCCTTCCTATGAATGAGTGAACGACAACTCAGGGAGGCGGCCATGTTAGATTTCGGTCATCATATGTTTTGATCACTGCCAAGAGAACAGATTATTTATCCTATTATCGGACAGTGACAGGGAGATCTCAATCTTGCTAGAAACCCCCTCTTTCGTGGTTTCATAATATATGCTACAAACTATGGACGTCAAGTAACTTTAGTTATTTACCGATCTGCCTTCACTGACGCGTTTAGTCAGATAGGGGGATGCGGCCATAATGTATCATGACATTGAACTTTTGATGTACTGCCCATTATTTCTGAATGTGTCATGACTTCAGATCTGCTATGTATACCTACAAATTGATATGTCAACATACCATGATGTACTCGTATGTCCCAGTGTGTACGTCTGAATAAATTGAGTAAACAAAGATTCCAGCAGTCTGCGTTGGTGCCTTGTAGACACAAGTGTATGAGTGGTTATATTGGTCAGCACACGAACAGTACACCATTCGCGGTAATCACACTCTACACTTCTACTTCATACATACACCATCCTGCGTCGGTTGGAGTGACCAAGTTTAGGGCCTGCTTCCCCTGGAGCCTTTCCCTTCCCTAACTCAGGACTAGGGTGAGTTACCCATTTACAGCTGGGTAGACTGGAGCATGCCTGATCTCAACAACACACCACTCTTCCTTACAGAGCATACAGACTGACACTTCATTAGAGTGGAAAGAAGAAAAGAAACTTTACAGTGGCGAGCCAGATTCCTGGGTCCAGCTTACGCAGTTTTGTGTTGAGAATCACAGTTTACAGCTGAAAGAACATTTGTTTGAACACATCAACACCAGTAGGACAGCTATACAGTCGATGTCATCTTGACCTGTATTACCGATAGGATGCTGTATCTAGGTCAGCGCTTGTTGACAGTTTTTCGCTGTACAGACAGTATTACACAGGACAGTGGTATCAAGTGTAGAAAATATCTGGAGCAGTATTGTTGACATTTCTCAACGTACAGAAGAATCACAGTGTTGTTGAACATAAAGTGCATAGTTCATCGTTGGATCTTCATATGCTCAAAAGAGAAAAAATTGACAGTGTAATAGTTTAGAATTAAATCTATTACTCAATAAAGTGGCAAGTTATTAGAATTAAAATAAACTGTGCCTGCTTTACAACACTATACCTGCAACACATTCCATTCATGACATAAATTATATTGTATGCTATATGCTATTTATGCTTACATGTTATTTGTTTATATGTGTAGGTGTTTATATGTTGCGGGCCTGGATGGGAGGTGACTAGAACAGGAAATACCGAATGATATTGGTCTTGTTCTGGCGTTCGATAGGGAGCAATTTCTTAATTGAAATTTGCATGCAACATAGTTTGCAAATATTTGGTTAGTTGTGACGACTGTTTCATATTTGTATTTGTAACATTTTTTCTGTTCTTTATTTTTGTTTGATTTGTTTGTATAATTGTAGGTCTCATCTTTCCTTTCATTTCAGTTTTTTACACCCTTATGTTTATACACTGTGGCGTTATTTGTCTTGTCATTTTATTATTGCAGTTATCATCACGGTTTCTGTGATCATTTTTTTCATTTCTCCTATTTAATTTAATTTGATCTCTGCAAATGTGTTCATATTGTATTTTCTTGTTTGTCCTTTGTAATGTCTTTAGTTGACATATGACGTATAGTGGTATACACTGATAGTATAGTACAGATCAGTACTTTATGATTGTTATTGTTAATTTCATCACTTGCAAAAACTATGCCACCGAGAAGAAGTCTTGACACCTTACAAAGAATGAGGGCTATAGCGTGGGTTGAAAGTGGTTTATCTGTCCGCGAGGTTGCTAGACGGCTTGCAGTGTCGAATTGTTACGGTATATGATATTAACGCCGTCTGCTAAAGGTTACCAGACGTGCAATTATAAAGGTTAAGACATTTAATATATTGCGATAGATGTTTCAATTAATGAACGCTTTATACACGATCGATTATGACGTGTATAGCGTTGTTTAGGACACAGTCGGTAACTAAGAAACGCTACCCTTTTCACATTGACCGTCTACTATCCAAAGAATTTTGGAGAGATTTCGGGCCACAGGAAGTGTGGAGGATCGCCACCGGCCAGGTCACCCTAGATGCACCAATAGATATGATGACCGGTACCTCTTGTTGTCAGCTCTGCGCCATCGAACAGTGACTTGTTCTACTCTAAGATGTCAGCTGAGACAAACCGTAAACGTTAATGTCAGTCAAAGCACCATTCGCAGACGTTTACATGATTTTGGACTGGCTGCTCGACGTCCTGCAGTCAGAATCCCCCTTACTCCTGCTCATCGCAGAGCCCGTGTTGCTTGTTGTCGCGAGCACATCCGATGGACAAGGCAACAATGGAATCAAGTTCTCTTCACTGATGAATCTCGCTTCACTGTGTCTTTCAATGATGGCAGGATTCAAGTTTGGAGACGACCAGGAGAGCGATTTACTGATGACACAATTCGAGAGATGGATCGTTATGGTAGGGGTTCTGTCATGGCCTGGGGAGGCTTCTACAGACACCGCAGGACCCCACTCTACATGATCCAAGGCAACTTGACCGGCCCAAGATACCAGAACGAAATCTTGAGACCAATTGTTCAGCCTGCTCTGGAGGCCATAGGTGGTAATGCCATCCTCCAAGATGATAACGCTCGACCCCATCGAGCTCGTGTGGTGAATGAGTTTATTCAGCAACATGGGATCATCAGGATGGGGTGGCCAGCTCATTCACCTGACCTTTCTCCGATTGAGCACCTCTGGGATGTCCTTGGTCGAAGATTGTCAACAAATCACCCCCTGCCAATGGATGTTGCACAGCTGACTGCATTACTGCTTCAGGAATGGCAAGCTGTTCCTCAGGATACTCTTTGAACCCTTGTGGACTCGATGCGTCTACGCGGTCTTGAATGCCTTGCGGCAAACGGTGGTCATAGTGTGATGAAGTACATTGATACAGCGATAAAATTATTAATTGTAAGTATAACAGTAAAATAATAGGAGTAGAAATAAAAATAACTCCGCCAATGCCGGTCCCAAGCCCGGATGAAAAAGGAGGAGGGCGGCCTGCATGGAGGCCGTAAGGAGGCAGCCCCTCCACCATGCAAAGGCACAACAGGCCAATCACCTGTTTGCTTTAAATCATGATTACGCGAACTACAAGAGAGAAAACCGGACTGATTCTAAAGGCGACGAACTGGAACGGACTACGACTTATGGAACGTGGAACACAAGAAGTATAAATGGGAAGGAAGAGGAGCTGGTGGAAGAGATGAGGAAAGCAAAACTAGAAATCCTGGCTATAACGGAAACGAAGAAAAAAGGACAAGGAGTCATGGATCTCGATGGCAACACGTTGCTCTACAGTGGTGTACCCATATCTGAAAGAGCTAAAGGGGGCGTGGGTTGCATTGTGGCCCAAAATCAAAAAGATAGTATCAAGGGATGGAACTTTGTCTCGGAGCGCATTATGGTTGTAAAACTAAAAGAAGGAGAAACCATAGTCAACCTGGTCATAGTGTATGGGCCAAATGAGGATGAGAGAGCAGAGGTCAAGGAGGAATTCTTCGAGCTGCTTCAAAGGACAGTGGATGACTGCCTAGATGAAGTTATTATGCTCGGAGATTTTAATGCCAGAGTTGGAAATGACCATGCTAGATGGGGTGGAGTTATCGGAAGATATGGAGAAGATACTCTCAATGACAATGGAAAGCGACTCCTTAGATTCTGCAGTGAGCAGAATCTGATCATTACAAACACAAAGTTCCCCCATAAGCGCATACATGCATACACTAGATGTGAACCAACCAAGAATGAGAAGTCAGTGATCGACTATGCCATTGTTCGGAGAAGCTCATTCAGATATGTCCGAGATGCAAGAGTCTGGAGGGGGCCAGAGATTGGAAGTGATCACTACCTGCTAACAATCAAACGAACAACTGAAAGAGTTGCTCAGCCTAGGAACTACCCAACATCACGCAAGAAACCAAGTAAACAAGCAGGAGAAATGAGCATTAGGACCTACAAGCTGAGAGAGCCAGAAATTAAGACCAGATATCAGGAACTTATTGCTACAGCAGTGAGCAACACAGAAGAACGACCTGATGACTTGGAAACCCTCTGGAATAAATTCAAGGATATCATAAAGACAGCTGCTGCAGAAGCATGCGGTGAAGTCCGACTTGGGAATCAGAGAAAGAGGACACCTTGGTGGACAGAGGAAGTCAAAGAGAAAATAAGAGAGAAGAAAATGGCATGGAAACAATACTTAGGAGCTAAAAACACAACAGGACAAATAGAAAAATATAGAGAATATGTGACACTCAGAACAGAAGCAAAGAACAAAGTGCTAGCAGCAAAACAGAAGTCCTGGGAAGAATTTGGAGAAAAGCTAGAAAAAGATGCACAAGAAAACCAGAAATTGTTCTATAAGACCCTAAAGAACATGAGGAAAGAAAAACAATGCCCTCTCAAATTTATAAAGGACAAGCAAGGCAAATTGCTTACTGCCCCGAAGGAAGTAATGGAAAGATGGAAAGAATATTTCTCAGAACTCCTGGATGGTGAGCATGATGAAGCATCAGAAATGATAACCACTGACACAGAAGAGGAAACCAATGATGGTGAAGATGACATAAAGATGGAAGCACTGAGGGCAGCACTAGAGAAAATCAAGATGGGCAAAGCAGCAGGGCATGATGGTATAACACCAGAAATGGTTAAGTACATGGGAGCATCAGGCGACCTATTACTCTTAAAGGTCCTACAGGCAGCATGGTGCAACAAGACCATACCAAAGGATTGGGAGATTGCCATCATAACACCAATTTTCAAAAAGGGTGACAATCGACAATGTGGAAACCATAGAGGCATATCCCTTCTCAGTGTCCCTGGTAAAATCTACTCTAGAATCCTAGAGCAGAGACTCCGACGCCTAGCTGAGCCACAATTGGATGAGGTCCAGTGCGGATTCCGAGCAAACCGAAGTACTCAAGACCTAATCTTCACACTCAGACAGCTGAGTGAAAAGACCCTTGAGTATAAGAGTGAGATCCATCTTTGTTTCATAGATCTGGAAAAGGCGTTTGACAGGGTCCCCTGGAGCAAACTTTGGGACTGTTTGGCAAGGAAGAATATTCCAGCACCTCTGATTCATGCTATACAGAGCTTCTACAAGTCTTGCAGAAATTATGTGAGGACAGCAAACCATAAGTCAGAAGAGTTCAGGACCACCACTGGTGTAAGACAAGGTGATATCCAATCACCTTACCTCTTCATACTCCTTATGGACGATGTCATCAAGGCATGTAAGGAGAGAACAAGAAAGTATTCAGTGGGGTACTGGAAGATGAGACAGGTCTATATTTCGGAGCTGGCATTTGCTGATGATGTTGCCCTGATTGCTAAATCAGAGGCACATCTCCAATCCAACCTGCAAGTCTGGAAGGAAGAGCTGGAGAAGAGAGGGATGGTCATAAGCAGCTCTAAAACAAAATCCATGGTGATATCACGAGAAGAAAGAAAACATCAGATTAAGTTGGGAGAACAGGTCCTGGAGCAGGTCGACCACTTTAAATATCTCGGAGCTATTATAGACCGAAAGGGAGGCGTCAAAGAGGAGTTGGCCACTTGAAAAGCAGCGGCTGGGAGACTTTTTCGGGCCATAAATCGTGGATTCCTCGGCGAGAAAGAGGTTGGTGGGAAAACGGGGATGGCTGTGTGCCGCTCCACCTGTGTCCCAGTCTTGACGTATGGATGCGAGTCGTGGGCGGTGACTACAACCCACAAAAGCCAGATCCAAACCTAAGAAATGAGGTATCTGAGGAAAGTGGTTGGAGTAACAAGAAGAGACATGGTCCGCAACCAGACGATCCGTCAAGGCCTAAAATCCCATCCGCTGCAGACCCAAATAGAACAGTCCCAACTAAGATGGTTTGGCCATGTCTGCAGAATGGGAGAAGATCGGCTACCACGACAAGCATGGGAAACAAAGAGCCAGGGATCCAGACCTCCAGGACGACCCAGAGTCCGCTGGGAGGACAACATTAGACAATCTTTGAAGGACCGAGGACTAGAATGGAACCAGGCCAGGAAGAAGACAGCTGATAGAATGGTCTGGCGCTCTCTCTTCCAAACTTCTACACCTCACGGTAGAAGGGGAACGACTAAGTAAGTAAGTAAGAAATAATAATAGTATAATGGTAACGCGTCTTCTTTCCCCGCGCCAGTCATCGCATTGAGATAAGAACGTAGTGGGAAACCTTATTGCCGCGCTAGTGGTATTGGACTTTATAACTCGCCCGTCAAGGGTTAACGGTAAAAATTTTGAAAACGACAAGCTTAGTTGTTCCACGAAAAATAGTAAGAATAAAACAGGGGAGGCATAAACGAACGCATAAAAGTGAGAGAGAGAGAGAGAGCGAACACATGCCACAATTTGTCAAGCGTTAGATTCTTGGGACTAGCTAACCCAAAACGACAGTGCGAGACGATACCGTGGCAGGTGTTCGGTAACATTGTCGCAAGCTTTGTAGAATTTAAAAATACCCCGCAAAACCCACTACTTGTTCGAATTATAGGCACACTGAGAAAATATATATATAAACACACAGACAGCGCTTTCGCTGCAAAAGAGTCCATTTTATGACGTAACAGACTAGTAGTTTCAGTTTTGGACGACGCGCGAACGGAGAAAAGATGGCGTAATTTATATGATAGTGGAAATTGAAACTAACTCTGGAAAAAATATGGACTTCGTTATTAATAGGTTTAGGATCATAAAACCTAGTTAGTTTGATGGCTTATCTTCTCCTGATAAATAATATGTTTAAAAATACAAAATCCTCCAGTAGATAAGAAAGTTATTGACAAAAGACTGTATTTTCCGTACAGACCAACGGACAGACTGGCGGTTTTGTATTCATGTTGCATTTACTAACGATTACAATTTTGAACGCGTTGTTGGAGATGAGACAAGCAAGCATGTATTCTGTTAGAGGAGGGGTAGACAGGGGAGAGAGAAATTATGGGATGGCTTAACAATAAATATATTTTAGCAGTGGAAATCTAAGAATGAGTGAGGAGAAAACTTGTTATGTCCAAAAATCAAGTCTGTTTTTAGCTTGTAATGTTAATATTTTCAAATTCAAACTAAAAAGCTTAGTAGTTGGATCTCATTGGCCAACGCATTTTATATTAAGGAAAACTTAGATGGGCTATTCGCCATTTGCATAATACAGTCCCTTGATCAGGACGTGTGAAATTCTGTGAAGTGTGACTTGCCTTGTTAAATTAAATATATAAAATAAAACAAAAGGGCATCACAGTCCAGCCAGCAGGACATCTGAAGTCTGCTAATCAACGTACCTGTGTTTATTCATTGAATTTATGGTAAGGCAGAAATTATTCATACATATATATATATATTTTGTTTAAAAATGTGAGTGAGAGATACTGCCATTACGACAGTAAGTATGGGTTCTTAGCTGATTTATGCAGGGCCTAGAGGTGGATTTATGCTATAACACATTGCCAGTTTTGTAAAATGCACATGTTTTGTGAGATAAATATGTTTTCTTAGGTGGCCAGAGGGACACAGCTCACCTATCTTATTGTGTGGAAGAAAAGAAAGATTAATAATATTATTGCAGATGTAGGGCCGCCTTGAGAGGAGAGACATGTGAACAACACTGGTACACTTTGTAATGGATGAGCTGGGTTGGTAAATTAGATATGACCCAGATCTTTATTTACTATGTATTATAATTTGTAGAAATAACAGTTTAAGTATGATATCAACAAGGAATCATGATTTCATTGTTACAGGGTTTTTATCTGGCACTAGTCCGGTGCCAGATGTCTGTGAAAAGCAGTTGAGAAGTCTTTTCATTTCCAGTAGTGACAGGGGTCCACCCTGTTACTTTTGGGCCAGTATCAAGTGATCGTTTTTACAGCAAGAATACGGACAGTTCAAGTTGTGCCAGCTAAGTATATTATCTGGCACAGGACTCTTCATCAGCATCAAATACTAGTGACCCTTATATAACATAATAAAAATATTCCCCAAAGAAGTTAGACACTGGAAATTGGGTATTTAAAAACTGGGGATGATTAAAGAATCCCAAATAGCCATCCAGTGTTAGAAACCAGTAATATTAAAAATTTAGTAACACTATTAGTATATTTCAACAGTATATGTTTGGACAAATTGTCCCTTTGGGTTAAAACTTTGCATTTTCTGTATATACCTCGAGTTCTTTTAATTTTGAAAGTCCTGACCAGAAGAATACTAGGTTCAGGACCAAAAAATTGTATAGAAAATATTTTACATATAAAAATTTAACCCAGGTGTTAGTTTATTTGATCATAGACTTTAATATTTGTTTATGTGTGTGTGTGTGTGTTAGTGTTAAATTACCATCACACCACACTTGCATAACCCTAGACATTAGACGTAGCTATCATACATACTAGTCAAGAATAGGTCTGATTGAGGTCATAAGGTGGTAACAGAAAGGTTCTCTGATAACTGAACCCTAAATTTGTTATAATCAGGGACCTTCACAGCTGACCTTATTCAGTACAATAATAATACAGAACAACAACATTGCATAACATCAAAAACCACCACACATACCCGATTTTGAAATGTCTATTTGTCCAAAATCTATTGCGTGACTTTTGAAAAGGTGGGTGACACACTTCACAGCTTCATTGCGTTTGAATGTGTGTTTCCATTTCTTTACGTGACATGTCAATTTGGTATTCAATAAATGCCGTTTTGACTGATACCAGTTACTTTTATATCAGATTTGTTTTATGGTTTCAATCATGGTTTTTCTAAGTGGCCCTTGACTTTTGACGAGTAGTATATTTTATTCGGATTTCTCATATCTCTTCGCAAGTAACCGGCCACGTAATGGCGGAGACGGTTCATAATTTAGTCTCAGAATAAAAGAACAATACAATACCTTTTCATTTTTTAAACTTCAAGTATAATATTCAGGACACAGGCTATCAACCGTACATTTACCAAGAACAACAACTAAATGCTGGAAATTAGTAACTAGTCAGATCACACTCTGTTTAACTATTCCCACTTCTCAGTCTACTAAATGTGCTGTAGATGCTAAAAGGTTAAGATGTTGGTTTTATATCCTCATTTTGGCGGGCACAATTTCTCGCGATTTTGTTTTCTGTTTTTATTTTTATGTTGAGAAATATCTCGTTCAATCTCTGATGGGTTATAATTAGGGTATACATTGTTTTCAATTCCAAGTAATATGAATAACTGCCGCTACTTGAAAGTGGCATCACATCTGTCAAATAATAGTGCGTAGGGCAAACCAAAATTACAAATTTTGCGTGTATGTAAAAAAAAAATACCAAATAAACAAAAACGAAATAAAACAAAACCAAACTAAAACAAACATACTTACTTAGTCGTTCCCCTTCTACCGTGAGGTGTAGAGGTTTGGAAGAGAGAGCGCCAGACTATTCTATCAGCTGTCTTCTTCCTGGCCTGGTTTCTTTCTAGTCCTCGGTCCTTCAAAGATTGTCTAATGTTGTCCTCCCAGCGGACTCTGGGTCGTCCTGGGGGTCTGGATCCCTGGCTCTTTGTTTCCCATGCTTGTCGTGGTAGCCGATCTTCTCCCGTTCTGCAGACATGGCCAAACCATCTTAGTTGGGACTGTTTTATTTGGGTCTGCAGCGGGTGGGATTTTAAGCCTTGACGTATCGTCTGGATGCGGACCATGACTCTTCTTGTTACTTCAACCACCTTCCTCAGATACCTCATTTCTGAGGTTTGGATCTGGCTTATGTGGGTTGTAGTCATTGCCCATGACTCGCATCCATATGTCAAGAGTGGGACATAAGTGGAGCGGTATACAGCCATCTTCGTTTTCTTACCAACCTCTTTCTTGCTGAGGAATCCTCGATTTATGGCCTGAAAAAGTCTCCCAGCTGCTGCTTTTCGAGTGGCCAACTCTTCTTTGATGCCTCCCTTTCGGTCTATAATAGCTCCGAGATATTTAAAGTGGTCGACCTGCTCCATGACCTGTTCTCCCAACTTAATCTGATGTCTTCTTTCTTCTCGTGATATCACCATGGATTTTGTTTTAGAGCTGCTTATGACCATCCCTCTCTTCTCCAGCTCTTCCTTCCAGACTTGCAGGTTGGATTGTAGATGTGTCTCTGATTTAGCAATCAGGACAGCATCATAGCAAATGCTAGCTCTAAAATACAGACCTGTCTCATCTTCCAGTACCCCACTGAATACTTTCTTGTTCTCTCCTTACATGCCTTGATGACATCGTCCATGAGGAGTATGAAAAGATAAGGTGACAGGATATCGCCTTGTCTTACACCAGTGGGGGTCCTGAACTCTTCTGACTTATAGTTTGGTGTCCTCACATAATTTCTGCAAGACATGTAGAAGCTCTGTATAGCATGAATCAGAGGTGCTGGAATGTTCTTCCTTGCCAAACAGTCCCAAAGTTTGCTCCAGGGGACCCTGTCAAACGCCTTTTCCAGATCTATGAAACAAAGATGGATCTCTGTGGTGAGACCAGTGATACAAATAGATCAAAATTTCATTAATAATTAACTAAAGAGTCAAAAAGTAGAAGAAAAACTAAATAAAGCCCGTATTTATTGCCCGACATCATCACCGATGCCGCGAGGCTAACCTATGTTAAAAAAGTGTTTGCGCTAGAGAAAATGAAAGCCTATCCCACACCCGCCCGCGTTTTCGTCAATCCGTTTTGGGAAGAATAAATTAACATGAAACAGTTTGCGCGATGCAAATACTTCTTTCAATTATTGGAGCAGCAGACGAAATAGACAAAAGGGGGAGGGTAATCGAGTGAGAGAAAAATTAACTACGGTAGTGTATTGTATCTAGACGCATAATAACCTTGAGTTTGAAAATTTGCACTATGGCGTGAGAAAAGTCACTCCGTGTTACCCCGCCACTTCGTTAGGCTAGTCATGCAGTTAGCGACGATTCAAATTAGTATTGAGAGAAAGGGGGGAGTAAGGAAAACGATACCAAAAGTGAAACTGACTTTCTTTATAAACTAAAAAGGATAGTTTGGAAGGATAGAATTAATATTATTACCTATAAAAATCCTCCATAGTCCTTTTAATATATTAGAAGATAGATTTTATTGATATTGTGATAAAATATAAGAAAACCCAAAATGCAAGGAAAAAGACGAAATTGTTAACGACACTAAAGACTGACATAAAACTTATATCAGCTGATAGGTTATAGTCTTCTGACCAATAATATGTTTCAATATAAAAAATCGCTCCAGTAATACCTAAAATATTGTAGAAATACTATGTATTCTTGGACAGTGTGACGAACAGACTATCGTTCTTGCTTATTTTATTGGTAACATTGGGGACGCAAATTTGAAAAAAGAGGCATAGGAGTGTTTCAATCTGATTGGTTGACGTTAGGAGTAAAGGGGGAGGCAGGAAAATGTTAGCCAAAAACTAGACATCTTTTTGCATTGGCATAACTAAGGCAGACTGACCAATGGACTACGAGACTCATAGTATGTTTGGGGTTTTGTTTTTGCTTTTCAAAAATAAATTCAAAATTTGGTAGTCTCCTGATTTCATTGGCCAGCCCAAATAGATATTAGCAAAAGCTTAGAAGGCTCGTGGCCATTTGTATAGAAATTTTTCTGTATCCAAGTACGATGAGACCAGAAGTGTTAATTGTAAAATAAATAAATAAAATTAACAGTCTGAACAACGGACTTGGCAAAGTTTCGATCTGCTGCTGTGCAGACTGCCAGAGAGTTGGGCATGGATGGGCCAGAGCTGGTCCAGTATGTAACCTCAGAGTGTGACAAATATATTGATAGAGAAGATAGGAAGTTAGCCGCAGAAAGGAAATTAGAGTTAAATAGATTAGCTGAAGAAAAGAAATTAGAAGCAGATAAAGAAATTAAACGGTTACAAATTGAGGCTGATAGGGAGACTGACAAAGAGGCAAGGGCATTAGAGGCTGAAGAAAAACGACTGCAAAGGGAAGCAGAAAAGGAGGAGAAAAGATTACAGAGGGAGCACGAGTTACGACTAAGGGAGTTAGAGTTGCAAGGCCATGCTCCTGAAAATGGTCACAGCCCCTCTACCTCTGAGGCTACTGCCAGTCAGGGGGCCTCTAACTCAGCTATGGGGTTCCATTTAGATCATTTTGTTGAAAGGGATGATGACATAGAATCATTTTTAAAAAGATTCGAGGTACTAGCTACAACTTATGGGTTGGAAAAAGAAAGGTGGAGTTTGAAGTATCACAGGGTCTTAGGGGAACAGCTTATGAAGTCTTTGCAAAAATGAGCAGGGACGATCAAGACAATTATGACTTGTTAAAGCAGGCTCTGTTGATTAGATACGAGAAGAATGGTGAGTTTTATAGAAAGAGGTTTAGAAATGCCAAGCTTTTGTCTGGGGAGACATACCACCAATTCTCTGCCAGATTGGAAACCTATTTGGAGAAATGGACTGCTCTGGGGAAAACCCAAGATCTTAAAGAGATGATCATGATAGAGCAATTAAGAGAGTCCATGGCTCCAGACCTGAGAAAGTTTCTCATGGAACAAGGTGCAGAGAGTTTGGGTCAGGTACTTAATGTCACTGAGAGGTATCAGGCGGCCCAGGCAGAAGTAGCTGGCACAAGAAAGAAACATATAGATAACAATAAGGCCCCACAAAACTCAAATAAATTTGACAGTAGAGATCAGGGTAACCGAGGTAAGCCCAACTTTGATAGGCAACACAGAACCCAAAACCAAGCAATGAGAATCATAACTGGGGGCATGAAATTAACACCAATAAAAGAGTTGGAAAAGATTACTCACCTCCAGCCTATGGAGGATAGAAGAGATAGCAGAGCCCAGCAACAAGCCGAGAAATTCAGGAAGCTGATAGATCACCCAATGCACCAGAGGATAAATGGACTTGGAAGGGGAAGACTGAAGCGAAGCAACTTTGTAGAGACAGTCAAAACAAAGATGAGAGCAGACCCCATAAATGCAATATCAACAGCTACGCCAATATGTACTGCACTCAAGCTACCAATTTGGAAACAACAGTGCTTCCCTGAAATGATAGAAAATGTTCCTGGTATTGAGAGAAAGAACAGTCAAACTGAAACAGAAAGGAGAGTCCTAACCACAAAATATATAGAGAAACATTACCCAAGCAAACCTGGATCCATGCGTACACAGATGGATCAGCAACTAATGCAACAGAAGATGGGGGTGGAGGAGTCTTCCTGAGCTTAAGCAATGGCACACAAAAAAAAGATAGCAGTCGCAACAGGGAAATTTTCAACTAACTTCAGAGCAGAGGCAGAGGCCATAAAAACTGCATCAGAAATTCTAATGACAGAAAAAAGCTCAGAGAGACCAGTAGTTATCTTCTCAGACGCGCTGTCAGTGATTACAACACTGAAAAGTCAAATTAATGCTGAACTGGATGACCTAAGAGTAATACTTCACAGACTATGTCAGCAGTACAAAAGAGTTGTGATACAGTGGATCCCTTCTCACTGCAACATCCCTGGAAATGAAGAGGCTGACAGATTGGCAAAGAAAGGGGGAAAACTTCCTCAGCTGGACACAAATATAACCTATGAGGAGTCCAAGAGTTTTATCAAGCGCAGATACAGGCACAAGTGGGAAGAAGAGCATCCAGGCCACACAAAAAATGATCCGTATTACCAGCTCAGCAGAAGTGAACAAGTGGTAATCTTTAGACTTCGCACTGGTCATAACAGATTGAGATACCATCTGTTCAACAAATTAAAGATAGGAACTACGGATGAGTGTGACTGTGGCACTGGTAAAATGACTGCCGAACACCTGCTTCAAAGGTGCCCAACATATGAGGAGCAGAGAGGACGCATATGGCCATCGCCAGTGCCGTTCTTGGAGAAAATCTACGGAGATATCAACAGCCTCAGGCTGGCCACTGCTTTCTTTGAACTTATTCAAGTTGACGTCTGAGGGTGAACGAAGAAGAAGAAGAAGAAGATAGGCAACGATATGACCATAGAGATAGAAACCCACAGTTCAATGACCGGAAATTCAATGAAAGAAAACCTTTCAACCAAGGAAAGTTATGGTGTAAATGGTGTAAGAGGGACACTCATGACACCAAAGTTTGTAACAGGAAACCTCCTTCCTTTGCTGCAATGAAAACGGGGAACAAGGGATTAAAGGCAAAACCTACTGAACAGTAGGAACCTTATCACCCCCAAGTTTGTGAAGATGTAGTATGTAATGGAGTCACCATAAGGTGCCTTTAATGGTACTGGATTAGATTTTGATTCTGTAGTGAGTTCTCACCTAGTGCACGCAGATCAATACACCACAGAAACAGTGGAGATCCAAGCGGCAACCAAGGACGTAGCAACCATGACACTTCCCATCGCAAGGATAACTGAAAACTCGCTATGTGGAAGGAGTAATCAAAGCAGCAGTGATAAACGAACCCATCTACCCTCTGATATTGGGGTGTCGTTATGTCTTCTTGGGGAATCCCAAGAGACCTGAGTTTATGGCCACAGTGCAGACCAGGTGACAGTCGAAGAAGGAAGAAGATGAACCTATAAATACTCATCCAGAGGAGATGAGGAAGGCACAGGCTGAAGATAGGTCACTGAAGCCGTGTTTTAAGAAACTCCCCAAATGCCATACCCCTCCTAATAAAGGAGAATTTTATATATTTTTTTTTTCGTACGCACGCTAATACTCGAGGCGAAATCTCAGGTTATTATTATTTATGTCTAACCTGACATTGATTTTACGTGAGTATCCCTTTTTTCTTGTACAGAGACAGGTGTCCCTCGCCATTCAGGCAAATACTCTCCGATTTCGGAGGTACCCATTACAGCTGGGTCGGCTCAGGAGCCGCCAATCCCTGGTCGACGACACTCCTTCAAATGTGCTCGCCAGGTCTCGAGTTAATCCAGTCCAAATCCCGGTCGACGAAAAATCCTCAAATACCGTCACCCGGGTTTGATCCTGGATCACCCGGTCGCCAGAGCGGTGTGGTAACCACTACGCTAGCGCGGAATTTTATATGAAGAATAAACATATATAGGAAGGCCGGAACTGGTTCAAAATGTCACGGACAAATGGTCCTTCCCACTTCATATAGGGAAAAGGTAATGGAGTTAGGACATGCTATCCCTTTTAGTGGTCACATGGGGATTAGCGCAACAGGACAGCGTATAGCTTGTCATTATTTCTGGCCAGGAATAACGGAAGATATAAAGAGATATGTAAAATCCTGCCCAGAATGTCAAAGGGTAGCTCCAAAGCATTGGACTGCACCTGCAACTCTAGGGGAGATGCCAATAGTGGGAACCCCTTTTGAAAGAGTTGCAGTGGATATTGTGGGACCTCTCACACGTACCAAGAGGAGGAACAGTTACATCCTTACTCTGGTGGACACTTGCTCTATGTGGGGAGAGGCAGTAGCCCTGTCATCAATCGACTCGAAACATGTGGCAGAGGCATTACTCACCATATTCACTAGGTTAGGTTTCCCTCACCAAATCTTGACTGATAATGGATCACAGTTCAAGGGGAGACTAACTGAGGAAGTTTTCAGGATCTTCCAAGCCAAGCACTTCCATTGTAGTCCGTACCACCCCCAAGGGAACGGCCAGGTAGAGAGGTTCAATGGGACTCTCATTTCTATCCTGAGGAAGTTGGCACATGAAAAACCGGATACATGGGACCAATATTTGCCCGCAGCGTTGTTTGCGTACCGGGAAGTTCCACATAATTCGACCGGGATGGCACCCGCAACCCTATTTTTTGGGAGGCCAATAAAAGGTCCATTGGAAGCCTTATTGAGGACGTGGACCGATGAGAAGGCAGAAGAGACTGTTACCTCATCATATCATTATATAACGAGCTGACCACTCGTCTTAAAACTGGCTGGAAAATTGCAAATGATAACTTAAGACAAGCCAGGAAGAAACATGCTGCATATTACAATAAGAAAGCGAAGGATAGGGAGCTTGCTGTAGGGGAGAAGGTGCTTCTTCTACTACCCGGTAGCAGCAATAAACTTCAAATCGGATGGCAAGGTGCATATACAGTTTGTAAAAGGTATCCAGAACAAACTGTAAGATAGACAAGAAGGGAAAGGAAAAAGTCTATCACTTGAACCTCCTAAAGAAATACCAAGAAAGAAGTAATTTGGAAGGAACACACTTAATGACCTTGGCCATAGCAACCGAAATGAAGAATGATCCTCTCACCTCTTTTGAATATCCACTGAAACCCAGTGAAACGTTTGCACAGGTGAAAATCAGTAATCACCTGACAAAAGGACAGAGGGAGAAGATTCAAAAGGTTCTGGAGAAACATACAGACGTGTTAACGGATAGTCGGGGCACACAAATTTGTTGGAATATGATATGAAACTACTAGACCCAACACCCATCTGTATGAGGGCCTATTCTATCCCATTCGCAAAGGAAAAAGCTTTGAAAGAGGAGATAGATTATTTGTTACAAGAAGGGATTATTTCTCACAGTGAATCTCCTTATAGCTCTAGTGTGGTTTTGTTGAGAAAACCATCTGGGGAACATAGACTGTGCATAGATTACAGGAAACTGAATGCTGTCACAGAAAGTCAGGTGGATCCATTACCTGATACTAACCAACTGTTTGCCAGACTGAATAAGGCAAAATATTTTTCCAAGGTAGATCTCAGTAAAGGGTATTACCAAATCCCAGTGAAGCCTGAGATTCGACCTTATCTGGCGTTTAGCACATCGGAAGGGCATTATGAATTCAACATGTTATCGTTTGGGTTGAAAAATGCGCCGAGTGTGTTTTCCAGAATGATGCGAAAACTGTTGGAACCGCTAAAAAATCCATGCATCTCTAACTTCATGGATGACATTCTTATCGCGACGGAAACATTTGAGGACCATGTTAACTCTTTGAACATGCTGTTTGAGAGACTCAGAGAGGCAAACTTGACTGCTAGACCAACGACATGTTGTATAGGATGTAAGAAACTAGAATTCTTGGGACATACTGTACATCAGGGTAGCATGACCCCTGACCCCAAGAATCTAGAGAAATTGCAGAGAGCACCTAGACCACAAACCAAGAAAGATGTGCGATCTTTTGTGTCACTTTGTGGCTTTTATCAAAAATATATTAAAAACTTTAATTCTGTGTGTGCGCCTCTGACAGATTTGACTCGTAAAGGAAAACCTGATAAGATTGAATGGTCAGCACAGTGCGAATTGGCTTATAATGAATTAAAAGAAAAACTCACTAGCAGGCCGATTTTGAAATTACCTGATTTGACTCAGGAATTCGTGGTAAGAACGGACGCTAGTAATGTGGGCTTGGGGGCCACTTTGTTACAGAGGTCCTCTTTACCAAATGGGGAATTAAACCCAGTCACTTATGCCAGTCGCAAGTTAAACAGAGCTGAACAAAACTACTCTACAATTGAAAAAGAATGTCTTGCATTAGTCTGGGCGATTAAGAAGTTCCAGATCTATTTATATGGTAGAACTTTTGTGGTCCAATCAGATCATCAGCCGTTAGTATTCTTGGCACAGGCAAAACATGGGAATACCCGTTTGCTAAGGTTTACTGGTACGCGTACCGGACAGTAACGGCAGAAATAAAGCGCTATATATATATATATATATATATATATATATATATATATACATATACATATATCTATATATATATATATATATATATGCCCCTTCAGCAAAAACTGACTATTAGAATGCCACCCTGATGTCATAGCCGTCAGCTGTTTTTTCCCCTGGTGGTCGTTTTGGTGTTATTTTCTGTTCAGCTTGTTGTGAGGGCTTCTTCTCGCTCAATCTGAGGTGCTGCCACAGTGAGTATCGTCGCTTTGTGCGATTAGCAGCTCCATCCTCCCAGGTTGTTGGACCTATGTAAAGTGCTTTCATCTCCCTCTTGCACACATCTTTGAACCTCTGCTGCGGTCGCTTGGTTGGTCCTTTGTCTTCTACCTGTTGGCCGTAGAAGATATCTTTAAGGATGCAAACATCATCCATTTGGCGGACATGGCCAAGCCAGCTTAGTCGCGCTGTCTAAGCAGTGTATACATACTTTGATGGCCAGCATGTGACAGCATCTCGACATTTGTCATGTTTTATCTTTCAAAAATTACCAAGAATGGGGCGTAGACACGGTAGATGGAAGGTATTGATTTTTTTTAATTGTTTAGCAAAGGTTGTCTATGTCGTGCTGGAGACACAGTCATTATAGACCTCAGGTTTGGTCTTGTCATTATAGTTGTTGTTGTAGTTGTTTTTTGTTGTAGTTTTTGTAATTAGTATAGTTGTTGTTATTGTTGTAGTTGTTTTTTTGTAATTAGTATAGTTGTTGTTATTGTTGTTGTTTTTGTAATTATTATTGTTGATGTTGTTGTTGTAGTTTTTTCGTGTTGTAGTTTTTGTAATTATTATAGTTGTTGTTATTGTTGTTGCTATTTTTGTGTTGTAGTTTTTATAATTATTATAGTTGTTGTTTATGTAATTTTTAATGTTGATGTTGTTGTTGTAGTTTTTTTTGTGTTGTAGTTTTTGTTATTATTATATACTGAAGCACATTAAAAACGCACCACCTGTATAATCCAGGAACAGAGTGTGAAATGTAAATATAAGTGTGTACAAGTTTACATATTTGGAATCTTTATTCATTTTCCTATGAATCCATGCTGGTCATTAATTTGTACATTTGATTGTTATGAAATTCATTGCATTCTGTGCAGGCAAGGGAGAAAACCAAAAATACAAAAAAATGCACGTGCGTTATCCTGCTGGAGAAGCTGCAAGTCTGGATAAATTGTGAACGCAGAAGCAAACAGTGCATCCAGAACCTCATCTCGATATGTCACAGCATTAACATTTCCACGGAAGACGTGAAGAGGCAAGCGATGGTGAAAACTGAATCCTCCCCAAATGTGAATACTGCCACCTCGAAATCGGTTGACACAGCAATCTGCAAAGCGCTCTTCACACCGTCGCTAAATCCGAATACGTCCATCTGCAAAGGATATGTTGAATCTGTTCTCGTCTGTGAATAGGACAGCATTCAACTGCAGTCTAGTCCATCTGATATGTTGCTCTGCCCATTGCAGGCGCTGCTAACGATGTCTGTGAGTCAAGTTTGGCCCAACATAAGGTCGTCTTGCAGTAAGGCCTGTATCTCTGAGTCGTCGTATGACTGTCATTCGAGAGACTTGCCCATGTCTACCCACTATTGCTCTTGCTGTTTGACTTGCCGGGAGAGTCAATTCCTTAGGTGACTCAGCACAATATGACGATCTTGCGCAGGGGTAGTGACTCGTGGTTGGCCACTCCGAAGTCTATCCCGGGCACTGCCAGTTGTTCCGTAACGTTCATTGAGACGTACAATAGTGCTGTGGTGGCAATTCATCCTTCTGGCAATGGCCCGCAAGCTCATTCCGGTCTCCAACATTCCAATGGCTCGTTGGCGGTCGTTTTCAGATAGTCGTGGCATTTCAAGCACATGTACTGGGTGTTTTGTCTCAACGGCCTTTTTATACCAAGTATACTGCCACAACGCGTACACATTTTCAGGGTCACAGCTGTTGAGAATCGTGTTGCACGTGTAACTTTCATCGTTTTCATGTAGTCTGTACACACACCCATGGGTTGAATCTTGCACTTTCCATTCCAGCAGCCATTCGCTCTCTACCGCATGGCAAACACGGGGAAAATCCATTCCCACACTTTTTTTTTTTGCCAGCTTCTCGGCATCAGTATATATAATAGTGGTGCGTTTTTAATGTGCTTCAGTATAGTTGTTGTTATTGTTGTTGCTGTTTTTGTGCTGTAGTTTTTGTAATTATTATAGTTGTTGTTATTGTTGTTGCTGTTTTTGTGTTGTAGTTTTTGTAATTATTATAGTTCTTGTAGTTGTTTTTGTGTTGTAGTTTTTGAAATTATTATAGTTGTTGCTATGTTTGTATGATGGTTTTATTTTTATTTTTTTAAGTTATAGTTTTTTTTTTTATTAGTTTTTGTTTTTTGTTGTTTGTAGTTGTTTTTGTTTGTTATTTTGTGTGGTTATTTTGGGATTTTTTGTAGTTTTTTTTTGTTAGTTGGGTTTCTTTTTTTTTGGTTGGGTAGTTTTAGGATTTTGTTTTGGGGTATTTTTTTGATAATTAGTTTTGTTGTTGGGGAGGTTTTTGTTGTTGTTTGGGGTATTAAAGGTATTTTTTTGTTATTTGTTGTTAATTTTTGGTTAGGGTTTTGGTAAGTTAATTTTTTTAGGATTTTTTTGATTTTTTTTGTTTTATTTAGTTTGTTGGTTGGTTTGTTTTTTTTAGAATTTTGTTTGAAAGTTGTTGTTGTAGTATTGTTTTTTTTAGTTGTAGTTTTTGTAATTAGTATAGTTGTTGTTGTCGTTTTTTGGTTTTTTGTTTGTTTGTTTTTTTGTAGTTATTATTTATGGTTAAAAGTTTTATTGGGTTTTTTAGTTAATTTTTGTTTGTAGTTTTTTTTGGTGTTGTTGTAGGTTGGTATAGTTGTTGTTTTGTTTGTAGTTGTTTTTGTTTTTTTAGTTTATGTATTTTAGTGTTAGTTTGTTGTAGATTGTTAAAGTTTGGTTGTGTTGTTTTTATTTTTGTATATTTTTGTTTTAGTTTGGTAGTAGTTGTTGTAGTTGTGGTTATTTTGTTTGTTTTTGGTTTGTTTAATGTATTATTAAACGTTTTGTTGGCATAGTTGTTATTTTTTTGGATTGTTGGCTTTTTTTTGTTTTGGGCATTTTTTTTATTAGGGTTGGTTATGTTGTTTAGTGAAGAATTTTTGTAGTTGGTTTTGGTTATTTGGGGTTGTTGAATTATTTATTGTTAGTTATTTTTGTTGTTAATATGTATTTTGTTATTATAGTAAATAGGGATTGTTGCTATTAGTTTAGTTAAAATAGTTTTTGTGATTTTTTTGTATTTGTTGTTTTTGTTGTTTTTTTGTTTTTATATGAGTTAGGATGGTGTTTTTTTTTGAAATGTTAGTTGTTTTTTTTGTTGTTATGGAAAAAGGTAAAGGAAAACCCCGTTTTACATTTTGTTTATTGTAGGGGTTGTTTGATGGATATATTATGGATGGTTTGGCCTTTATTTTTGTTTAAATTATTGTGTGGGATGTATTGTTTGTAGTTGAAGGATTTTGTAGTGTTTGTAATTTAGTTACGTTTTTTGTGTATTGTTTGGGTAGTTTTTTTTTGTTGCAGTCTTTTGTACCCATTGGGGATGGAGTTAAGTTGTATATTGGAGGTGGATGATTGTTGTAAAAATGTCCTTGTTATGTGTATATTATTGAAAATTGTATGTTTTAGTTTTTTTTGGGTTTTAGTTTGTGTACACATTATTTTAGGTTTGTTGGGATTATTTCTTGTTGGGAGTTTTTTGTACTTTGAGTTTAGTTTTTTGGCTTGTTGTAGGTTTGTTTTTTGTTGTTGTAGTTTTTGTAATTAGTATAGGTTGTTTTTTGTTTTTAGTTTTTTTTTAGTTTTTTGTATTAATGTTGTTTTGTTTTTAGGGGGGTTTTTGCAGTTTTTGTTTTTTTTATAGGTTGTTGTTATTGTTTTAGTTTAGTTTGTTGTTTTAGTTTTTTTTTTAGTATAGTTTGTTGTTTGTAGTTGTTTTTTTGTTTTTTTTTTTGCATTTAGTTTTTTTATGTTGTTTTTATTGTTGTTTGTATGGTTGGGGGTTGTAGTTTTTGTAATTTATTTTAGTTGTTAGGTTATTTAGGTTAGTTTTGATTTTTTATTTTATTAGTTTTTGTAATTAATTATAGGGCGGGCGAGTTTTTTTTTTTGTTTTAGTTTTTGTAATTATTAAAGTTGTTGTTGTAGATGTTGTTTGTGAGTTTTTTTATTTTTCTAAGTTGTTGTTAGTTTAGTTTTGTTGTTTTCTGTTTTATTGTAACAAACTTTATTAGTTTTGTGTGTTTAGTGGGGGGGGGGGGGGGGGGGGGGGGGGTTTGTAGTTTTTGTAATTATTAACAAGTTGTTGTTGGGTTTATTTTTGTTGTAGTTTTTGTTATAAAACTATAGTTTTTTGTAATGTATTATAATTGTTATTGTTTTGTAGTTTTCGCTGTGTTGTAGTTTTTTTGATGTAGTATTTTTGTCATGTTTTTGTATTAAGTTTTTGTTATTGTTTTTTTGTTGTTTGTAAGCTTATTTTGCACAGTTTTTGTAATTTAAATTATTGGTTAGTTTTTTTAATTTGTAGTTAGTTGTTAATTATGTTTTTGTTGTTTTTTGTTGTATTGTAGGTTTTTTGTAACTTTGGTTAGTTTTTGTTGTTAATTTTGTAATTATTATAGTTTTATTGTTAACAGTTGTACAACAACGTTGTTTGTAGTTTGCAGTTAAGTGTTGTTTGTTATTGTAAAAATTTTGTTTGTTGTGTGTTTTTTATATTTTTTCAGTGTTAGTTGGAACCGTATTTATTTTGGTTGTTAGTTGTTGTTATTGGTAATTGAAGGATGGCTGTTAGTTGTAGTTTTTTGTAAATAGGATTATTATAGTTTGTTTGTTTGGAGTTTATGTTTCAATTTTTTAAGATTTTGTTAGTAGTTTTTTATTTGTAAATTATTATAAAAGTTTTTATGATGTCTATTTTTTAAACTGTTCAAGTTTTGTTTATACTTATGTTTTATTATAAAGTTTTTGATTTAGTTGGTATATTTTGTATTTATATTGTTTATTGTTTTGTGTAAGTTTTTTTGATGTTGTTGAGTTTTACTTGTTGTTAAAGTTTCTTGTCCAGTTTTGTTTGACTTATGGTTTGTTGTTTTTAGCTTGCAGTTGTTTTTCTTGTCCCGTGTCAAACAAGGCCTTATGATCTTATGTCAAGTTTTCCTGTCCCGTGTCAACATAGGCCTTCAACAAACTTATGTCAAGTTTTCTTCTCCCGTGTCAACATAAGCCTTAATTAAACTTATGTCAAGTTTTCTTGTCCCGTGTCAACATAAGCCTTAATTAAACTTATGTCAAGTTTTCCTGTCCCGTGTCAACATAGGCCATCAACAAACTTATGTCAAGTTTTCCTGTCCCGTGTCAATAGGCATCAACAAAACTTTTTTCAAGTTCTTGTTTTCTGTCCAGTGTCACAACATATCGCCCTTAATTGTTAAACTTATTGTCAAGTTTTCTTGTCCCGTGTCAACATAGGCCATCAACAAACTTATGTCAAGTTTTCCTGTCCCGTGTCAACATAGGCCTTCAACAAACTTATGTCAAGTTTTCCTGTCCCGTGTCAACATAGGCCATCAACAAACTTATGTCAAGTTTTCCTGTCCCGTGTCAACATAGGCCTTCAACAAACTTATGTCAAGTTTTCCTGTCCCGTGTCAACATAGGCCATCAACAAACTTATGTCAAACTTTCTTGTCTCGTGTCAACATAGGCCATCAACAAACTTATGTCACGTTTTCTTGTCCCGTGTCAACATAGGCCATCAACAAACTTATGTCAAGTTTTCTTGTCCCGTGTCAACATAGGCCATCAACAAACTTATGTCAAGTTTTCCTGTCCCGTGTCAACATAGGCCATCAACAAACTTATGTCAAGTTTTCTTGTCCCGTGTCAACATAGGCCATCAACAAACTTATGTCAAGTTTTCTTGTCCCGTGTCAACATAGGCCATCAACAAACTTATGTCAATATTCCTGTCTCGTGTCAACATAGGCCTTCAACAAACTTATGTCAAGTTTTCTTGTCTCGTGTCAACATAGGCCATCAACAAACTTATGTCAAGTTTTCTTGTCCCGTGTCAACATAAGCCTTAATTAAACTGATGTCAAGTTTTCTTGTCCCGTGTCAACATAGGCCATCAACAAACTTATGTCAATATTCCTGTCTCGTGTCAACATAGGCCTTCAACAATCTTATGTCAAGTTTTCTTGTCTCGTGTCAACATAGGCCTTCAACAATCTTATGTCAAGTTTTCTTGTCCCGTGTCAACATAAGCCTTAATTAAACTGATGTCAAGTTTTCTTGTCCCGTGTCAACATAGGCCTTCAACAAACTTATGTCAAGTTTTCCTGTCCCGTGTCAACATAGGCCTTCAACAAACTTATGTCAAGTTTTCTTGTCCCGTGTCAACATAAGCCTTAATTAAACTTATGTCAAGTTTTCCTGTCCCGTGTCAACATAGGCCATCAACAAACTTATGTCAAGTTTTCTTGTCCCGTGTCAACATAAGCCTTAATTAAACTTATGTCAAGTTTTCTTGTCCCGTGTCAACATAGGCCATCAACAAACTTATGTCAAGTTTTCCTGTCCCGTGTCAACATAGGCCTTCAACAAACTTATGTCAAGTTTTCCTGTCCCGTGTCAACATAGACCATCAACAAACTTATGTCAAGTTTTCCTGTCCCGTGTCAACATAGGCCTTCAACAAACTTATGTCAAGTTTTCCTGTCCCGTGTCAACATAGGCCTTCAACAAACTTATGTCAAGTTTTCCTGTCCCGTGTCAACATAGGCCTTCAACAAACTTATGTCAAGTTTTCCTGTCCCGTGTCAACATAGGCCTTCAACAAACTTATGTCAAGTTTTCTTGTCCTGTACCATCAGGTCCAAAAGTTTCCCTGTCTTCTACATGTTCTTTATGTCACCAGTTCTCTTTTCCATGTGTTCTTTTGTCTTCCTCGACCTCTCTTACCCTGTGGATTCCAGAACAGAGATTGTCTGGTAATGTTATCAACAGGTTTCTCAATGTGTGTCCTATCTATCTTCAGCGTCTTTTTCTCATCTCTTGTTCCACTGGCACTTGTCTGGTTCTTGTTATCTCTTGTTCCACTGTCACTTGTCTGGTTCTGGTTCTTGTCATTTCTTGTTCCACTGGCACTTGTCTGGTTCTTGTCATCTCTTGTACCACTGTCACTTGTCTGGTTCTTGTTATCTCTAGTTCCACTGTCACTTGTCTGGTTCTTGTTATCTCAAGTTCCACTGGCACTTGTCTAGTTCTTGTCATCTCTTATTCCACTGGCACTTGTCTGGTTCTTGTCATCTCTTGTTCCACTGGCACTTGCCTGGTTCTTGTCATCTCTTGTTCCACTGTCACTTGTCTGGTTCTTGTTATCTCTAGTTCCACTGGCACTTGTCTAGTTCTTGTCATCTCTTATTCCACTGGCACTTGTCTGGTTCTTGTTATCTCTTGTTCCACTGGCACGTGTCTGGTTCTTGTCATCTCTTGTTCCACTGTCTTTTGTTTGGTTCTTGTCATCTCTTGTTCCACTGGCACTTGTATGGTTCTTGTCATCTCTTGTTCCACTGGTACATGTCTGGTTCTTGTCATCGCTTGTTCCACTGGCACATGTATGGTTCTTGTCATCTTTTGTTCCAATGTCACTTGTCTGGTTCTTGTCATCTCTTGTTCCACTGGCACTTGTCTGGTTCTTGTCATCTCTTGTTCCACTGGTACTTGTCTGGTTCTTGTCATCTCTTGTTCCACTGGTACTTGTCTGGTTCTTGTCATCTCTTGTTGCACTGTCACTTGTCTGGTTCTTGTCATCTCTTGTTCCACTGGCACTTGTCTGGTTCTTGTCATCTCTTGTTCCACTGTCACTTGTCTGGTTCTTGTCATCTCTTGTTCCACTGGCACTTGTCTGGTTCTTGTCATCTCTTGTTCCACTGGCAATTGTCTGGTTCCTGTCATCTCTTGTTCCACTGTCACTTGTCTGGTTCTTGTCATCTCTTGTTCTACTGACACTTGTCTATCAGTCTATGTCCTCTTTTTCATTATCGTCAATATTATAAAATATCAATAAAGTCGCTGGTGCTTTGCACGTGGCGACACACGGTTGTCTAGGCTGGCTGTTTGACTGAAAAGGAAAACCCATAAAAAGGTGGGAAGGGATGAGGTTAAAGTGCCTCCATCTCACTGGTTATCACATCATAAAGCTTCAGTGGTGATTTGATACAGATAGCTGTCCCTCACAACTATCTCACTTCACCCTCAGTGACAACCACTTGTTTTGGTTCACCGCTGATTATTCAGTATTCACAGCTAACCTCTATATCTAGATGCCATTCAACCATCCACCACCAGGTTGACGCGCCTTGTAGGTGGACAGGTTCCTTACCCAGGCACCAGTTGGTATCTGGACATGCGCTCAAATATAACCGAATAGGTTGAATGGGATGAGCCTCGCCAAAACGAGGCAACATTTTGTTTAAAAAAATAAAATAAAAATAGAAGTGAGAGGCTTACCGGAGAATCGAACCCAGTACCGTCCGAACAGCACCACTGCCTAACTACGGAAGCGAATCGTACTATCCTCGGTGTCAACTAGGCACCACAAAAATAGTGCTCCGTGGACAGGGAACATTGACGCCATTTTCCACATGTAACACCGGATATGTACCTAGGAGCGATCCAGCTTATTTAATGGCGCAATCACTTCTGTTGTCCCCCTATTATACAGTATAGGTCAGATTACACAAGACAAAGACCTTAATACTGTGTCTAGTAAATGATAGAATAATGAGAACAGTACAGGACAAAGGTTAGGTTTGGTATTGTTTAATCATTTGAACAAATAAAGAGAGAAACCGTATCAGACTTAACTGTTAAGCCATTGAGTGAAACAAGACGGAACCAGCTTTACAAAGTAACACACACAGGAAACACAATTTATTTTTTTTAAACACATATATTCACAACCGGAATATTTTTTATTTATTTACCATATATACAAGAACCGAAAATGGGGCTTAATGTCATAAGAAAATAATGACCATTGAATATACTATCTAAAATTATAAAACCTATTTATCGCAGTTACAACCCACCAGGGTTCAACTGAGTATTTTTCGCCCTTAATTAAAACAAGTGGAAGTTTAGAGGAAGAAATGAGAATATAACCTAGCAAATTTGGAGACTGACTGCATTACAACGTCAAAAGAACAACTCTGAGCCAGAGAAGAATTGAACATAATTCTAAATTAAAAAGGACAAGACAATATATTTTTTACAATGTGAATTTGATATGTTTTTCTTGCTACATGGTTATACAAGTCATACGAGCCTGGCAACCTCAACATATGAAAATAGTATTTTTATAAACAACTACAGCAAGCGCTGGTTATTGCTTCAAGCTAGTTCGCACAGAAAACCGAAAGCAGAAGTAACCCCAGACTCCGAATGGAGCAGTGAGGAGTGATGATTGCTTTACATGTGCATAGTGTTTATATTTTTATTTTTGAGTTATATGTAAACCTCAGGCACAAGCCACTCGCGCTGTCCCGATAAATTTTCCCCATTAAATTAACCAGAAGAATAACGGTGATTTCTAATCATATTGCCTGAGTTATGCTATTTATGTTCAGGGAGAATAAAATCTCAGAGAGGCAAAACTGGTGGGCGGACAGCATGAAATGGCGCCTGTTTAATCTTCCGACCACAGTGTACTTAGCAGAGGCATTTGTTCTTTTATTTTCTCTGGTTCTTTGTACAAGACCAGTTGGTAGTAAGAGTTTCTACGCCACTAGTTTGTAATTCAAGAGCTAACCACCTACATTGGACGAGTTGTGTAGCGAAGTGCCACCAAAAACAAAAGGCTTGAAGAAACACCTGCGGCAGTACTCAGTCATTTGAAGAACTAAGTGCTTATTAAAAGGCGGTGAACGCAGCGGACTTTTATAATTCCATTATCAAGTCTCTATGAGGACACTTTTTATCTAAATTTCAGCCATCAGTCATATTTATTTTTTAAACTTGTGTTTATAAAAATAGATTTTGTGAATAAAAGATTTGTAGTACGTGATATTTAGAACAAATTCAAAGTTGATTCAATTATTTATATATAGTTATTGACTCCGTATAATTTTAATTATAAATCTATAGAGGCCGAATACAAAATATACGTTGAGTTTGCGCTGAATTACCTCAGCTTTGGCTTGAAGGCTGTATCTAAAGGGTGGGGGGAGGATTGCAGTAAGGGCCCATCCTGTCAGCGGTGGGGCGGAGGAGGGGTGTGGGGGCGGTGCGAGGGGGGGGGTCGTGGTGGGTAGGGGGGATAGGCGGTTCTGTTGGTTTGGGGGGGGGCGAGGGGCGGTGGGGGGGGTGGTTTGTGTGGGGCGTGGGGGGTGGGGGGGAGGGGGGAGGTAGGGAGGAGTAGTTGGTCACTATTTTGGATTCTTGTTGGCGAGTCTGGCTGTTTCCGTGGTTGGGTCTCGAATCTTGTATTATTTTTTTTTTTATATTCTATAGAGAAAATCACCAGTTATATTACGGGTTTTCCCACAGCTGAATTTACTCTGCCTGGGGGGCTTGAACGAGCGGCATTATTGCATAGACCAACTAGTCTTCACGAAAGGCGTAGTAGTACACGGTACTATGCACAACAAAATACTCTTCAAATTGAAACGATAATGCACTTTTAGCTCTGCTTGAGGTTAGTGAACCTTCAGCATCCGCAGCATTGTATCACTTTTGACACTTCTGACACATACAATCTATTCCGTGAACTAATCTTTCCCTATAGTAGAGGTATATGAACTTTGTAGCGATCAATTAGGTTAACCATTCCTACCTTTAGTGCAATCTACCCAATTAGTAGAGCTAACACTAGCAGTAATTCGCTCTGTAGCGTCTTGTTGGAGGCGCAGCACCAATGCACCAGCCCTTCTATGAGGAGACCGCGACATTGCATCGCACATCTCAGTACTCTACAAGCATACAGTTTTGGACCATCTGTTGGCCCTTTGAACTACCCTGTTCAAGACAGTCAAATAATCTAGAGGGGAAGAGTGCACGACAGACCCTGGATGAACTCATTAGTCTGGTTAAGGACATTTACTTAATTCTCGCTGTCCCCTTTCCTAGATCATTTTGTGAACGGAAACTTCTGCAGTCTGCCAGACCTTTAACAACGAGTAAATCAAGTCAGAGCTCTCTGAGTATATGTCAAGCCTTTCAAATCAGTCCATCATAATCATTCTATTGACTAGTTTCATCGTCAACAGTCAATTTTTAGATGTTAAGCTGGATTCTCTATATCAATGCAGGCGATGATGCCTATCATGACACACATGAGATAAGCAGTTGCAAATCACATGATTCCTACCATACATTGGATTCACGGTGGATTCTATATCTTCCTCTTCATGATGCTTATGTCAATCCATCGATTGTTATCCTTTGCCTCTCCCGCTTCCGCTAATTGACATATCAGAGCGTCACGTGGTTGAGTACTTTCCCAATCTTCTATCATCGACTGCGATCATCTCCTTTCTACTGTAAAAGTTCGCGCACTTCAGTCCATTAGTGAGTCCGCACGTGGCGTAGCCTTCGTCTAGGCCATTGAGAAACTGGGGTCTTCTTACACGTGAACAAAGAGTCCAGCATCCAACAAGTGTAGTTCAAATCACAGGAAAGCCATACTGATTTCATTACAAAATTTACTACCTCAGCTCTTTGAGCTAGTGGACAAATCCTCTTATAGTTAACTACGTGACGAGTTAACTTAGAGTGGTCATATCATGAAACCTCATATAGTCAACAGATCGATTTCGGTCATGGCATTCAGTGGGCTTTGTCTTTCCTTTGACTGGCTAGACATAATAATAGGGGCTATCTAGGCAGAAATTCAAATTCACTATGTGGCAAGCTGCATAGCGACACTGTTACTCCATGCCAGCTGCGGCTTTCGATCCACAAATACACCTGTTAATTATATATGATATTCATGAGCAGCATTCCCAAGTACAATTATTGTACCCCGGAGACTATCTCTGTCACTCCTACCCATAAACAATAGGGTAACACAGAGAAATTTAGATACTACGTACAAGAAAAAGCAAAATTATACATTCATATTCAGCAGAGGTACGAGAGATTTCACACGTCCATCAGTTAGTACAATAGAGAGTAACAAGAAAAATACGATCGATCCAGCATGACCCGAGAATGTTTCTCAGAAATGGATACTGAACGGAAAACAGTTCATCTGATCGACATAGAAATCGGATCACTGTAACTGTATCGGCACAACCCAAGTTTTCATGGCTTGAAAACACATACCATCGGATATACAGTACGCGTCATTGGGGGGGGGCACACGCGCAACACGTAGACTGATCACAACCTAATTATCGTGTTTCAAGAGACATCATCTTCGAACCAAGGGACATTCACCACCATATACAAATCAATAAAAAATCCAACGGTGACAGTATACACGCGACAATCATATAATTTTAGTTCTCCGGGGAGTACATTTAGAGACAACAAGATCCATCAACAAATAAATAGCCTGTTACAGATACGTGACAGTCGCTGCGAACTGTGTGGTTTAAATTTGATTTTTTCTAACTGTACAGATTTTTAACGAGGTTCCACTTCAGACTAATCCTGTTTTATTCGTAGACTAGATGTAGCTGTGTGATATGATCTGTTACTCATTTTCTTTTTGATTCACGAAACTACATACTAATCAATTCGCGTGGCACACGAGATAATAACGCTAGAATAGAAGATCTGGATGAATACGAGTTATATGAGTATTCCACAACAGACACAAAATCATTATGCCACCACAAGACGATGCATAACCACAATGCCTTTTCTACTCTGGATCAGGTCTTTATGGACGTACGCACACGCTTATACTACTCTAGTACGCCATTAGTTAGCGATCACTATCCATGTCTACTGTACCACTAATCAATTCAGAAGTCAGCACGACAGGTCCGCACAATACTTACCACTGTGTCATATCCATTTTACAAGAGCTTTTGTACTAATGACATACTAGCAAACAGAATATAGCGACCTGACAGTACAAATCCAGTTTTAAACATCACGATTAGACTACAGCGTGCTAGTAAGAACAAGATACAGTCCAGAACACAAAGTATTCTGTCAATCCTCATAAACTGGACCACCGCTGCGGGGTTCACATATTTCGAGACATTAAAGCTGACGAACAGCAGCGAACATGCCAAGCAAAATCTACAAAGATTATATAATATAATTAAATGGTTATGCTTATTACATGTACATTATGAATTCATGATAATCAAGGGCGTTTAACAAACGTTTGTAATTAAAGAAAAGCATTCTAAATCAAGATAAAATGTAGGATCCATTATCAATTACATCTTTTCTCCTTTTAAACTCATCACATTACTTATAATCAAAGTATTAACAACTTCTCAAAAGAGCTAGTTATAAACAGTAATCAGATCCGTTACAACATTCTCAGTCTTTTTCTATCTAAATGCGTGCTATGCATCAGATGTTATCTAATACTTTTATTAGTACGTCTACATCGCGTCAGTCTAAATCTCAGGGTTCACCTATGAAATGCTGCATGATGAGACCAGATGTTTTCTATAATTCTTTCAAGGAGATGTCTCATTGGCATTTGCTAGATTATGGTGTAACGTCCGGAAGCTGAATTTGCAGCTAAATCGAGGTAGCTAGTCACATACTGTCGTGCAAGCTATTGCGAATCAAATCTGCTAAGATGAACCATGTGATAGGCCAAAAAGACACAAGCTGGCTAAAGAATTCAGAGAGAGGCGATCAGATCTGTCATCTATACCAAGCAGCATCTATCGCAACGTACTGAGAACTGGAAGAGCTGGAGATGAGATGAGAGAGTGGAGTCCTCGAGGATCACAGTAAAGAAGAGCAGCATTCTACTCTATTACAGAACCTAGAAGAGAACACATGCTATGCGTCTGGATTACAGTCAGCGACATAGCAACCGCGACAATGTTAAGAAAATCATCTCAGACTGAGCTTATCTGTTGTGCATTAAGCCAGGTCAACTATGCGTTAGGGTCTTGAGTTGCCTGGCCACTATTAAATCACTGATCTTCTTCGGAGGCTTGTTGCTGGATATAGATGCTAAATCCAGAGTAGGATTTAGTTTATGTTTTGCCACCGCCATGTATAGATATGGTATCGTCATATGTATTGATTCGATATCACTGTACTCGCCAAAGGTTAAGGGTAATCTAGCTATTTGCTGGACAGCCAAGCGTTTAGAGAAGCGTGTGTCGAGTGATTTCATTCACTATCCTCTAGCGTATCGCCAAACGCGCTGCGGAGATGGAGATACAAAGTGCTTAGGACTAACTTAGAATGCGTGTCCTGTAGTTACTAGTCTCCGCAGTATCTTGCTAATGGACACCAGAAGGATAGAGTGTGAATAGAATGTGCACAGTAAGTAATATTTGTGCGATACAGTCCTATCTTAGTTTCAGAATCAGTGGACAGATTCACGCATTTGAGAATGTCGAACTTGTGATAAGTAGCTGTAAAAATTCAAGTCAACGGGACTACATTTCTCTAACACAACGCAAGACTAGGGAACGCGTCTACTCTATCACGTAGTTACATGTATAAACTTGAGAGGAACAAAGAAGTCCAAATGGAAATCTTTAATAGCACGAGGTGCAGTCAAATGTGACACGTTATTAATTATTGCAGAATACATAGATATATTCTTGTGGACGGTACCACAATGAACAGTGCAAGTGCTATCAGTACACATATCTCAACAGTATGCAGGCACAGATCACATTACGGATGATAGATCGGTAGGAAACGGCATCATTCATCCATATAATTGACAATTACACATATATCAGCATAATCATTCTCACAGTAGCGGATAGCAGTCATACAGCAAACCATTACTAGTTAAATCACGTTGATGGATCATTCAGGGTAAACAATACTCCATCCCTTTTCCCGTTAAATCATCGATACCACGGACACGGACATCTGTAATACACTTGTACGTTCAGATAAGGCAAGATCACTTAACACCTTCAATAACGCTTCCATAGATGCTACCAAACGCCAGAGTAGAGAATAACAACAAAACATCGTCACGTACAACTGAATATGCGAACTTAGACTGTTCATCAATATCAAGAAACAGTGTCCTATACATACACTAATGTTCAACTTCTCACATGAAATAGAAACGACTGGACCGAATATACAACTACCCATCGTTCTTACTTTCACAAAATCAGGCTCATGCTTCGAATCCATTTCTTTCTTCAGGAATGACATAAGAACACCTATCATCTCACACATAACTCGGAACAAACACAGACCTGTCTCAGTATGACGCAGAGTGACTTCGAATCCACAAGAGCCACAGATTCCATGATACATCCTCAAGAAGACGAGACCAAACATAACAACTGGTCATGGGCCAAAGAGCGAGACTTATTTTCTTCATTTTTCCTTGTATATATGTTCTAACATACCTTTAAGTCTGGACAGTCAACGTTACTATTGGCTACACAACTAGTATTAGTATTTTTTTCTTCATTTACGTTCTAATAAGACAATCTAGTCAAACTAAATATGAGCGGTTCAATATATATAATGAGACCAAACATAATGATTAAATGACATAATAAATACTAAACGTTTCCGACGTACAATATTACTAAAATAATCTATGTCGTACTATTAACACAAAGGCGACATAACACTTTATAATATTAGTACTTAGCGTCAATCACCTTGTGGTCACAAGACTACTAAACAAATATATATAGGCGAAATGCACAACAAAAAAACTATATTACAACATTATATATTTACGCATAACAGTATTTACGCAAATAAACAGCAACCCGAGTACAAAGATGCTAAATGTACATAAATTGACACACATTAATCATCAAAGACATTACCAAATCTAGAATTGCGCGCACTAACAACAAACGTCCATATATTAGTCCACAAATTTCAAACGAAACAATAACATGACATTAACTATTATAAAAGTATATTACAACAATACTAATTCTAGAACATAACAACAATCAAATATATTTCTTGCACATTAACATATTGATACACAAACGAACTTATAATTGAAGATTAACAACAAGCTATCTAAAAAGCAACAATAAATGCAAACTATTGACCATTCTAACACACCAATAAATTATGAATTCAACCAATATAAAAATGTGACATAAAACCACAGCGATCACTAACACATAACCATATTCTAGACAATATTAGATCTCTCAATAAATGTTCAAATCTACATATTCAACGCATAATACATAAGATTTTCACAATCAAGATAAATCACAAATACAGGAATTGTTGAGACCAACCCTTACATAAATATCCAAAGACAACAAACTAAGTCATATAGCTACTCAAAATAAAAATAAATAACAAATAGGAGTAAGAAAACCCTAAAAAATAATTCCAACTTAAGAGAAAAAATAGCAAATGATAGATTCAAACAAACAAAAAAAAAACGATATACAACAGGTAAGAAGATAGGTCAGTAAAAAAAAAGAGAATAGCTATGGGAGTTAGCTAGAGTAGTAGTAATATATTGATGACACACACAGCGTGATATGCTGTGAGCAGTGACGAATGCACTACAGGGAGTTCACCTAAGGACTGATGTAGAGAGATGTATGTGACGATGACGACATTATAGCGTATAGGGGTTCACTAATTGCACACGACTATTCTCTAAGAAAGACATGATGATGTGCACAACAAGCGATTACAAAGAACTATGGTATCTTGCTATTTTATTCACCTTAGCCGCTCAAGATAGGTTACGGACAAAGAGATTTATTTAATATCATACCATCACAAAAGCAATTCGCTTTGATTGTACTAATTCGAGTAGTCTCACTATCGAATCTATAATGGTCAAGTTGTTGTCATATCTAGTCTTTCTAACAGTCATAAATCAGTATTGCTGTATTAAATATGCATAGTAATTGTACTTATCATTCAATGATTCTCGTTTTATTCTGTCTCGTTATATTCAGTTCTCTGTGTTTGCTCACTACAATGATCCAATTGTAACACTAGGATACATCAAAAAAAGACAATGTCTAAGATTGTCAGTAATACAAAGTCAAGCTCTAGACTTATAGTCCTTACCATTAGTTCTCCCGCTCGTCATCTGATGACAAGTGATATACTAAAGTCATGTGTGCTAACAATAGCATCATCGACAGAGCTCACATATCTACTAAGTTTACATAATGTTATCAGTGTCTCTGTCATGTGAGCTGTGTGTGAACGTGTTCTAATTTAATACATAGACATGCCTCTTAATATCAACTTGCTTATAAGTAGTCGCTTGTTGGTGCAGCTGACTTTGGCGATTACTATGTATAAGTTAATTATCATCTTATGTTGGACTTGCTTTCATAGTCTCTAGTGAAGGGCCATCTGTCTTGTCTACACTAACAGTGCATACAGTTTACATAATATGTGGTTTCTTGCTATCATCTCCTTATAGCCTTTAATTGTCTGTGCACTTTAGTAAGACAAACAGTCCTTGATGTTGGCGATTTTCTGGCTGCTGTAAAGTAGCAGTTTCTGAGATCCATTTATTGATGAGATAATCTTGTACTATGTTCAGACTTGTGCGGTGTGTGGAACTTGAGTGTCTATGTAAGCTACTGAATAGTTGTGATGAACCTCTTCTTGTGCTGTAGTAGAGGTTTGGAGTGAGATATACTATATCTGGCACATTGAATACCCTCTCTTGTGCAAGTGTGACTCTTTACAGTGTAGTAGATGTTTCCGGCTTGTGACTAGAAACAGGATCTGTAAGAAGCACTTCTTGCGGTAGTGATATATGATGTTAGGGTGTCTTGTTCTCCTTGTGATTACTGTCAATCTAGACAATTGTCCTTCTAAATATATATTTAGTAAATTTGCATATTGTGTCTTTGTCTGTATAATTAGAATGTTTGTATGGATGGTGTTCCCATCCTCAAACAAAAGTGCAAGTTTGAGTAATACTAGATGTATATGTGTTAGTAGAGTTGTACATATCTTGAGAGAGTAGGATAACCTAACACATCAGTAGAGGCCAATTAGGACTTATATATGTTGTGATCGCCAGCGGGTATTTTACAAAGATTACGCCATTGAGCCTTCATCTTAATAACCCACTTCCATATAACCTATAGTTATAGTGCCTAGATCGTCGATGTATAGGGCACGCCTTTAAGGTGCTTCTTTTTAGTATTTATACATTATACCAGTACTAGCTACCTACCCTAACCTTTCTACACCTTTCTTAAATAGTCTTTAGAGTTTGGTTATTAGTAATATTATAAAGCGTCGTCTATAATAAGCAGTCGTGACCCAACCGTCCGCTTCCCTTTAAAACAATTGTAGAGATTCTGCTCTAAATTACACGTATCTTGCATGATTAGTTCTTCTTCATCAGACATCTACGAGTACTCATAGATTTGTTTACTCGGTTAATCACAATAGTCTGATCAGGCCTCTACAGACTACACAGTTTAAATTTATTATTTCCGTCGTATAATAAAACATATTCTAATTCTTAACGGAATACAATCTTTGCCTGTATCATTTTGCCTATAGAAATATAAGAGTTCGCCTGTTTTTGAGCTGTAATTAAAATGTAACATATTAATCTATGACAATACTTTTGGTTCTTATTTCCGATCACACAACTAGGAGTCTAATAGCTCACTTGTTTTCACATGCGTTGAGTTACACTTTTCTCTTGGGGATCCGCCTATAGAGTTACAGTGATGAGAGATTTAATACTCTAGTCAATTTTTTTCTAGGTTCTCCATTAAATGAGTTTTACATTTATTTATTGCCGCGGCGTCCTTACATCCGGATTTTATAAAAATTGAAAGAAGTTAAAAGTTGAATATCCTGATCTAATTGACCAATTCATTAATTCTACTCAATTCACTCACCCCAAGTCAGTCACTATGTGCGATATATATTGAGAACTTTTACATGCATTCTATTGGCACATTCAGACTAGCTTAGCACTAATCCTTCCCATATACTGGTCTTTGACTACGAACTTTTTAGACTTATTATTGTTATACATTTGGATTCTATGCTAGCTTAATCCATTCCAGATTACGTCTTGTGAGAATACCTGTAATTAATAGTATTCGATCTTCGAGTTTCATAGGCCAACAGTATCTCTTTGTCCCTATGTTTAGTCGCGAGGAAGACACAAGATAGAAGTATCAGCCGTCTGCGCTATTTATGTCATCCACTTTGATCTAGCTTTATTTCTTCTTCCCTATCCAAATACCGGGGAACAGAGAAGTTCTCACCGTGAATATGTTATTTGTAACTACATATACGTACTAGTAGGCGTACTCATTTGAGGCACCCCTTCCAAACGCATAACAGCGTTTCTCGATTAATATTGTACAATGATACATATAACACAATAGGGCGATTTACAACTATGATTGAAGAGGGCAACCTTCTTGCCTAGGGAGGCGGACATTTTACTATCTCAGGTGTATATCTTTTGATATGACTATTGGATTGTATATTTATATTAACTACTCCATGGACATTATCTATCAATATATTATTTACTTCTCCTTTCTCATTAATGTGTTATTTTGTCTTATATACAAGTACGGATTTTTATATGTACGCAATGAGTGCCACTTAGTGAAAGTAATCTCTATTCCAACTACTAGCCTTTTTCCTGTAGATTTACATGACACTTATTATAGATAGTAAGATAATGTGCTCTGCATGTGATGAGCTGCACTGCTCATATCAATCAATGCCTCTAGTGTTACTGCTTGTGAATTCCAGAGATTACTCTAGTAATTAAGAAAGTGCGTGTCTCTGGTGGGCGAGCCGTACCATATGTTTCATCTGTGTGTACCATTATAATTACACTACACGATATGTCTCGGTGTATACTTAAATCGCGACTGAGGTGTACATCTCTTGCGCGAGAATCGTTTCGCCATCTTGTAGGTGGGGGGGCACTCCATTAGTCATTCAACTAAGTATGTTTGGTCTTCATGAATTATTTCGTTGGCCTTTGGCTATTACTTTTATAGCATGCTAGGACTTATTTCAACGCAATTCGGACAGAGAGTTTTAGGATGCCTATAAAGAATGTCTAGAGACTATTTGTTCAACATTACATTATCTGTCAATTAATAAAAGGGGAGGTCCACTTGGGCCGAATATAACAATGTACTATATAAATATTGAACTGTATTTATTAATGCTACCATTACTCGTGAGCCATCCCCTTGGAATTAACTTGATAAAAGTACACTGCTTATTCGAATTTCACATTTAACTTATCCAGAGGGATTGAGCCTACCAACTTATTGTGGAAAGGGCACTACAAACCTTTATATCGCAAAACATATCGGCCTTATACACATTAAGACTGCCATGGCGCCTAGAACTACTCGCAGGTAAGCACGAATAAACTTAATCTGTATTAATGCAATAATAGCATCAACTGGAATGTAGCCCCTATCTGGCACCCAGATTATGTCGATCTAAATTGATCTTAGTTGTTGAGGTAAGGTAACGTTACTGCCTTCAAGTTTGCACCCTTTCCCTGCAATATCACTTCAGAGACAACAGTTATGGGGTGTATGGTTGCACTAGAAAGCTACTTGTTCATCTTGTCTACTTCGCTATGCGACTTCACTACTTACTCTCTTCTGGTGTATTGTAGTATATAGATTATGCTGTCGTAGTCTTTGTACTGGCATTAGACGTCTCCGATCTTTGCACTGATTGCTTATGAGTATATATAGTCTTTGGTTGCTGTCTGTATAGATTTCGCATTCACTAAAATGGCGTGCACAATGTATGTGTCATCCGATGGTACATTCTGTCTCTACGTAGTCGGCTGATAATTTGCTGCTTGTCACTCTATCAATGATACTAATTATCATGGATTTAGCTCCTGATCCCTAGCTGGCATTGTCGCGTAAGCGTGAGCTAGTGAGTGCTCGTAAATTTATGTCCTACTGCTAAATTAAAATGCTTGCCCTGTACATAAGTGTGATTACCTGTCTATGACGATTATGAGTGTGTCTAAATCTGTTTGCTTCGCAACATAGAAGTATGGCTTACGTGTACAATCGTGACAGATAGGTTCTAGTGTAGTGTCTACTAAGTCTATATCTCTGTATACTAGTACTTTAAGCATGCTATTTGTGAGTCTAACTACTGAGTGTGTATCTATAGCAAGTCGGATAGTGCTCTGTCCATACTAACTTACTTCTCTCTAAAGCTTTTCCTATGTAATACTAAATTAGTGGAAGCGTATTCTTAATCATACATGATACATCCTCCCTCTCTTCTTATCTGTTTACAACTTTTTTCTCCTAATAGTACATGTAGTCCCAATGATAGTCGAAAATAAGCATGGTATTCCTTTATTTATTCGTCAGATTTGATCTGTAGTTGCTGTAAATCCTTTGTAACTATGCTCCCAATATGATATTAGTTATCTATTATGCTTGTCCTTCACTGAGTGTAGTAAGATGATGTCTTGTTGAGCTAGTGTAGAACCTTAATTTATTTCGTTAAATCATGTATAGTCCCATAGTTTGCGTCGGGGGATGTCTGCTAGTAATGATGTGCTGTTTTTAATGAAGTAGATCTAGTGAGTGTGTCCAAACTCGTTACCCATAATAGCGGAGGGAATGATATACATCTCATCTGCTATGATAACTTGTTATACTGACGAAATTTAAGAGTATTGCCCGTTCTGTGTCTTACTAGATGAAAGGTATATGTATATTTGATGTAGACATCTTATAGCAGATAGAATGATTCCTGTGAGTGATGAGTGATAAGAGATATCTGAATCTTATCACTTTATGTGCGTTGATAGTTTTTCGCATGTCTATAAAATATTTGCTTGGATTGTCAGCGTCAGTTTGTGCGTATAAACATTCCATATTCGTATAAGGTTATGTCTTGAAGTCCAGGTTGGAGGTCTAAACAATATGGGTTCGCTATCTTTCTCTCGTATATCGCTCATAGCATAAGTGTAAAGATGTCATGTTTGTGGTTGCGTCTAGACCGTATCTCATCTATTACTTGTTTCATACATGCATTGACGTCATGAAAGATCACATGTGTATCGGGTTCTAAGATAAAGACATTATCTCGTGACTGCCTCTACAGAGCCTGATACTCGTGAAGTCGTCTACCAAGTACCAGAGTCGAAACTTGGTTTCTGATCAGTAGATCATGCGCACTCAAAAATCCCCTCCCGTGAAGCCCAAATTTTCTCCAGACCGGTCCAGTAAAGTCCGGCGCTTCGATAGTTAAATTAAGTCCGCAATTTTAAAAGTCCTTATGTCCCGCCTGCTCAACTTCCCCCACACTGATCAATCTATAAAATCTCTATAGTAGCCCCTCGTCGATGTATTTATCCGGTTCGCACGGTTATACTAATATCGTGTACAAATAACTCGTCCATAAGCGATGATATGCTTTGTAGCATGCGCTGCTCGGATTTGTTTCTGATGTCGCTTTACGGTATTGCATAGTTGTATATAATTGAACATATAGTATTGTATGTGCCTTCAAGACATAATGTCTGTGCTATGTAGATGTTTAACTTTTGAGTGATTCCTGTATAAATTTCCTACTATGATACATAATTCTGGGCACAGGACTGATCATCATTGATCTGCCTTTCTAACTTAAAAGATGTATCATGGTGGCCTCTCTGTTTCGCCAAGATCACCATACCAATAATCTTGAATTACAGCGCTGGCAAAGTCTACGTTCTACAACCTCAATTGCAAGAGGGCAGGCGCAGTACCGGGCAGAAGACCTAACCATCGTACGTTTAATACACCTACTCCAATTTGTCACTAGGAACACAAGAATTCTAACTATCCATGACGGTTGTAGTCACATTGTCTATAAGTCCGATGCCAGGTTATATCCATACTAGCTACATGTTCTGCAGTTTACAATCACCAATACAATCAGGTTAACTACTATTGAACAATTATATATTGGGTAATGATCATGAACTTATATTTAGATAACATGGGTCTCTAACTTTATTATCCGCAAGTGGTATAAAAGCAACCAATTGTATGAGCCACTTCAGTAGGGTAGTATATAAAACATGTACATAGGTCTGCACGAGACAAACGATGAAGTGGAGTAGACAGGTGGGCATCAACATTATTCCCTATGGTACCTCTACAACTACGTCGAAAGAAACTGTCTATATCTGGTCCGAGGGAAAAGTGGCTGAATGCAGGAGCTGGCGTCTTCACTTTGTCCATATTCTATCGACAAATTCTACATAAAGCAGCAAAACACGGTAGTCGTCTTAGGTCGAGAGACTCGCGGAAACCCGCTCATGGCACGCGTTGGAATATACTTTGAACACTATAATACAAAGACAGCAATAGGTTAGTACAGATCTAGTTTACAAGTGACTGGAGTTGCTATCCTTCGTACAATAGACAGTGTGGCATAAATACCTCAAGCTGACAAAAAATCTGTGCTAACAGTTTGAGAGTTAATTGATCACTTTTAGTTTAATAGTGTTCTATTTAAAGAAGTGAGTTCCTGTACACTAAGCGCGCAAATGCGGATGGATCTGATATGTTGGGAGCGTGTGTATACCGACCTTCGTTTTCATGCGTACCTACGTGGCTTACTAACCACCTACTCATGACAGCGGAGTTCGTGTCATTCACTGTAGGCATTTCCTGTGTCTGCACTTCATAGCTCGCTGAGACATAAAGACGGTACGTGCCGACCGATCGATCATCAATCTCGTAGTTCTTTCCTACATTGCGTGTGGCGCATAAATAAGCGAGAAGATGCACATAATGGGGACATGATGCGCGATTAACGTACTCGGCTAATTCGTCGATTCTGCGGCCTGATGCTAAGACAGAATCAGTGGGCACTACTGGCCATTTGCGCAGAGACAACACTTGCTCACTTGCCATCAGATCGACCCCTCCCGCCCCCCCCCCGCCCCCCACCAGCTTCACGCCTCGATTATGGGCTCGGGGCGCAGGGGCAGAGTAGGACTGATTGGCAAAATGCCCCGCGCCACAATCACACCCAACTGTGCGCAACCCGTCCCACAGAAACTGGGGCGGGAGGTGAGCGAGACTTGCCGTTAGCAGGAGATTGGTCTGCCTAAAAAAATCAAAACACTGAGTATTCCTCAAAAATCATCTAACAATATACAAAACACTGCACTAAAGCTTGCCGGTGCCATGTAAATTAAATACTATAAATACATGCTATTATTAGACAAAGCCTATTCTCACTAATATTACTACACTAGGTTTGGTTGCACAATTGTACTACTCAATAGATATAATATAAAAACTCATACTATTTGTACCTACACATATCTTGCACTAAATACATATACATTGGGTGTGAATGCACATTTTAACTAGGTTTGTATATCACTATAGATACATTTTTAATTTTTGTCAAAGTAGTGGGTATTCAAACTTCTCCTCACGTGTGACCACCATTGTGTTTTCAGCTTGGAGCGACAGACCACAGATGGGACACAGCTCCTCTACCTAAACTCCGAACAGTGCACTCCACAGGGGAGGTAGTGGTATAGCTATCAAGCGGATGTCCAGTTTTCTTGGACTGCGTGCGACAGCCGCACATACTCACACAGGGGCCGGTGTACTGAATCATATCCAGGTGAGCTGTTGATCCTTCATGGCGCTGCCTGGCTCAAGCTTGAACTTCGCAAAACCCAGTCTTCACGTAAGCTCATGCCAGTCACGCACTTGTCGTCGGACCGGCCCCGCCAGGTTAACATGGCCTAGTAAGACTCGAAACATCAAAGCCATGAGGGGTAAGCTCTGGCTATTTAGTCGCCTACCTTATCTGGGTCTCCTCACAAGAATGCAGTACACTGAGAATCAGACATGTACAATTGAGAGCAGTAGAGCTCATTAGCCGTACGTCGAGCTGTTACAACATCCGGCCTTCAAAAAACATCTGCGTCTGCGCACCCATCAATAATCAGCTGCCCCCGTCTTGTTTGCAGCCAACAAGCATGGCAGGTACGTCTTGGTCATATTCGCCAGTAAGGTCGCGTGGTCTCCCTGGCCGCTATGTCCTGTCACCAAGTTCAAGTAAGGCTGAGTCATTACGGCTGTATCATCAATCTGGGCTGACCAGCGGCATGCATAGGGTGGCACTCCGATGGACGCGTTCCCTCTGCTTGACGTCCAATTCGACGCGCTGGTATGACTCCGAACTTCCGTAAAGGAGCTGCTCAGCCCCTGCAGGGGGACATGAGCGCCCTCCGGGCCTTCAGGCGTCAACGCACTACAGGTTGTCTGAGCACGGGAAATCCGGGCGACAGGTCTTTCCTTGTGCTGCGTGGGCTCGAGAGCGCTTGCATAGTGCGTCGCATCACTGGTGACCTCTCGGTGGCAGGATTCTCGTCTCTTGCACTCTCTTTGGGTCTTCAGACAGGCGCCCTTGTACATGTCTTATTGGCGACTGGGCATGCTCGATCTATGTTCTGCCCTCACTTCCTCTTTGTGTTTCTTCTTTCTATGCCTTGCACACTGGATGTATGTGTTCTAGAACGCTTGTCGAAATGAGTCATCTTTTTTTCCCTCTGTTTTCTATTTCACTTCGCCCTTCTTGGAGGGGGCTATGAAAACTGGTGTCTTATCGGAAGCATCGCTCTTGGCCCTACTTCATTCCTACTCGTCTTGCCCTTGGGGGGGCTATACTGGGGCACCAGTCCAGGTATTCCTTCCCCTTTTGTACTCTGGCTTTTCCGTGCCGGGCCTCGTTTTTGTCTCGTCCACTAGCCGCTTCTCACTATCTTGCCACCGTTTTCCCTTCTGTGTTTGTTTCTGTGTTTTCTTACTCCGCCTTGGGTGGAGTGTTTGAGAGCTCTCTCGCTCCGGTCAACCGCCCTACTCTTCTTCTTGGGCGTGCAATTTGGCTGGACTTTGCTTTCACCCAGTAGTGATGGTCAGGATTGCGCCCCCGACATCCCACCGCCACACCTGGATTTCCTTGGGCATTGGCACCTCGTACCGGCCGGCAGTACGATCATCACATCCCACCTGACCTCGCAGAACCACTATGTTCTCCCCCGCATCACTGGATCCTACGCTCCCCTTAGGTCTTGCCACCCAAGAGTCAAGGGACACAGGTCCCATCAGACTCTGAGAAGGAACTTAAATACATGTAAGTAGGTTTTGTCTAACTCTCCTATTATGCAATATACCCGCACTATGACAACGGTATTCCATTTTGTGCATCAACCACAGTGCAGTGTACATTACCTGGTACTCTGTATCCTACAACTGCTTATACCACATAAATGTCGTCTCTCCCCAGTTTCAGTATGCTGCCCTCGCAGGCCGCTCTTATTTTCTCACTTGCCATCGTAGCTGGCCCGCCTCGACGACCTAACCGTGTCGTGGGCGCCCTAGTACGATGCAAGCCTGCAGCGTGCGCTGTACACACTCTATGCATCTAGCTTACCTTCCGTTACCTATCTCTTTATGGGTGTGGAGGTGGGGTTCGGATAATATGTTCCAATTGCCTGCGCTGCGAGTGGTTTCCCCCCTCCCCATTTCTGTGGGTCCAGTTTTGTAACTGACATCTTTTTTCTTAATGCATTGTTTCTTTGGTGCCTTTTGGTTTTTATGTCCTAATGTATACTATAGTGAACGGCCCTTCATGGGGGGGTAGCATGTGTGGCATTATAATGATTCGGCACTCCCAGCTTCTTGACCGGGTGCTGTGTGGAAGAGGTGGCGAACCACTAGGTTAACGATTGCGTTCTCACCATGCTTGTGTGTGACCAATCCAGTATCAGAGGTTTGGTCTAAAAAAAAAAGTGTCCCGGGATTCACTCTGTACTACACAACTTAAAGGGTGCCCTAGTCGCCACGCGCACGGCGGTATGCTCTCTGACAGTGGCATCAAGCGCCAATCTACTGAAGTGCCCACCTGTAGTCATGACCCATCTAAGGGGCCGCACCCCGGTTCATAAAGGACTCAGTAATATAGCAGATTAGGATGGTATCACAATATGTGGCACGAGCGTGCTCTGTAATTTCTAGCACTGTCCGCTGGTCACCCAGACTTCATCATTGAACTTATCATTTAAGGATTTAGTACAAACCATGAAATGAAGACGTCGATTCGAATTCTAGTGCATCACACCGACATTCTTTCTTCACTATTACAATCTTTCCTTTCTATGGCATATAACTCTCCAACACTAGACTTGACTAAGAAATATAGCAAAGACACTGCGTTAGGTTGTCGTACATGTACTTTTTCCAGTCCCTATACTGTTCTCTTACGGGGCTGACTGTAATGCCACTAACACTTAAGAAAGTAACAAAATAAGAACAGAAAAAGTATTAAACAAAAAGACACTAAAAAAAAAAAATAAAAAAAAAAAAAAAAAAAAAAAAATAAAAAAAAAAAAAAAAAACCATCCTTAACAAAAACAACCAAAGGTCCAAGATTCGCTAAGACTGAACACACAGAGACCTTACAGAACATGTGGAGCAAAACAGATCGAAAAAAAATCTAAACTTGCACTCACATACGTCAAAAAGCGAACATGAACTGACAACACAACAGAAGCAATACTGCTCCAGGCACTGCACCGGACAGTCCGGTAAACTTCGCTCGTCTTCGAAGACCCGAATCATGCAGCCACCAGAAACATATTGTACATCGACCAGATGACCGTCAGGCCCGGGCCGGCAAAACGCGCACGAATCCGAGATCACTAAGCAGTTCAGCCAACCAGAAACTACAATAATAAAACGAACAAGTATTAATGCATACCATCGCTATGTCCGATCGACAAGCCTTACAAGACGCGAAGATATACGAGGATACTAGTCTCGCGAAAACTAATATTAGCCACGAAGATAAGGTTGACCAAATTGTTCTTCATCAGCTAACGAGCAAGTGTGGCGCCTGTAAACCCGATGGCGCTTCCATTAAGACGAAGGCATCCCATGAATACAATGCACATATGCCAAAGATGCGCTTCCATCAAGATCATGACAGGATCAGGTGACCCTGCCTAGAAGTCAATCGCTCGCCCACATAACATGGAACAAACTTGTACTCTTAGGCCAGATCAGCCTGAACCAGTACTCAAGCAATGAAAACACTGACAATATAACTGTTTGTATCGCTCAAAGTAACCTAAGTACGAATCCATTCAGGCCAAAACTACCAGCACCGATGCTTACAAAATATTCGAACACCATTTGAACTCATGAAGATAATCATATGTATAGAAATAAAAGTAGACATCTACATACAAATACCAGTTGCCGGACTATATTATTTCTCATTGCTTCATAATGCAGATGAAGCTCTATCTAATTCATAATATACCTGAAAAAGTGTGGGAAACGAGCATACAATACCAACGAAGAAGTTGCGAACGATTTTGGTCCCTTGACGCAAATCGAAAAGTCACATAGCTCAGCTGTATAGACGAGACAAGACGTGAGTGTTATTTCAATAGAAGGCAGCCGTATATAATCGATTTGTATTCCTTCCACGCATACGGAAAAACAGATCAGGCAGCTGTTTGGTAAAGAAACATATCGTATAGTCAAGTGTCCAGTCTAAGTAATACGAGCGCAGCACAAACTCCTCAGTAACAAGGTACCCGTAGCCAGGAGCTTTGATACATATGGATGTAAAGACAACAGAACGGTCATAGAATGAGTGGCATATTTATACTCCTACACGACCACCACACTATAAGATGTACCGCCCAAGATACCTTAAAGCATCCAAGCAATTGAGTATGAATGCATGAGAACGCAAGGGAGCATGGTTATGACTAAGAGTCACAAACCCAGACAAAAAGCCATGATTACATCGGCTAACGACCACCTCAGCAGCAGTACAGTCTAGAGCGTATGTCCTCACGCAGCTAAGAATAAGTATGTGTTTTGTGGAACCGAAAACAGAGAATCTGCAGAAAACACATGGTGTGAACGCAACTCAGGACTTGTAGCCAAACGACAGAGTCCCACTCGGAGAATACAAAGAGATGTCTTGCAGGCCACGTTGTATCTCACTGACCAGACATGCGGCAGAAAGTTGCGATCTGCGTGACGGATCTACACACTTGACAGAGCATGAGGTACCAATTCGCGAAAGAGTGAACCACGGGTGGACCAGCAGACACATGGCGAACCCCAAGAGCACGAGGGCTGTCGCATGGCATGGAACAGACACATGATAAGGAATCACAAGTCCATGTTGTGAAGCTGCTCACCTGTGGACTAGAATGTGCTTAACCAAACCTGTCTAGCCAGAGCCTCAGGACATAGACAGACCGATACGTGGGAAATACGTACTAGCACCCATTAATGCTACTCAGATGAGAGCTTTCCATATCTATATATTTCAAAATCCTCTCTACACCCTTCACCCGATAGAGTTAATGGGTGACAGGCGATCATTGTTTATGTAGCGTTATATGGAATGTAGCTTTGACTCGGAAATGTACAATACTCTGTTATTTCGTTATTTATTATTTGACAGTTATAACCGCCCCCGTGCCATAACAATGAGCATTAAGACAAAAAAATTAAGCTAAAAAAAACGGCGAAACCGCAACACAAGACCCCCCATTCACCCCCCCCTCACCACCCAGGCCCCCGGATTATATCAATATTTTTTTGTACATTTATTGTTATTGTTATATTATCATTCTAAACCCATCCACTGACCTCTCACATATAAACAACTAATCAACAATAACCAAACACATCCGTCCCCAATCATTGTGAAAAAAACTACTCACTACCTACCTCTCTCACCCCCCCCACTCGATCCCAATCCACCTCTACGACCACACCCAACCTATTACATTCCCAACTTCCCCATAAAATCTTCCGAGCCACCCACTACGCCTCGACCTCCCAACCCTCCTCTCCAAGACGCGAAACCCCCCAACTAATAACAAGAACACAAACAACTAAGAGCCACCAGATCAGAGATAACAGCTCGTTCGAACACATTATACACACGAAACAACCCATCTCGATAATTTCCAAATCGAAGACAACAAACCATAACAAATGGCAGCATTATTAACCAATCGAGTATTCTCTTCGAAATGCCAGAAATTTGCAAGTGCGATGGCAAACTGTAAAATACAAGCACAACCAAGGACTCTCAAGTACAAACATAAGTATCTAATTTTGTATCGAAAATGATTCAAGATACCACTCAGCGTTCAAACATAGTATTTTCCTTTTTTTAATAAAAACGATATTATTGTTGATTCCCAGCTATGCTCCCATAAAAGCTCTTTCCTTCGAAAATCTGAAAGTCAGTCTGGCAATTGTTTTCTGGTTTTTCTCTTCTGTCCTTACAAGGTGTCACATCTTATCTTAGCGATCATTCTGCTACAGTCTTATGTCCTCAGTATGAATGGTCGATCAGCCTTTCTATGAAAAATGCCGTTTCTTTATTCATCAACGCCTCGTTAGCTAACTTGATGCATAATTTTATTTCTTGCATCTCTGTCCCCCCTTAATAAAGGGCAATGTCACATCTATACTCTATTCAATATATAGCTTCGCTCACGTCTTGGCCTTTCGCAGATGTTCTTTCTAGATTTCAGTCTTCTTGCCTGTCTTACTCGGTCTTCTAGTTCTAAGTGATTGTTTGCCTTCTAGTTATTTCCCTTTATGTTTATATTGTATCATGCGACCGCTACATAATATATTTAGCGTCTTTTTCTCTCTTTGTTTTCTCGTGAGTGATTGACTTCATTATTCCTATTCTCTTTATCTTTATCTTCCCCAGCATTAATCATTTTTTTTTTTTTTATCATCTACGACACACAACGAATATTTATTATAGACAGGCTCCAGTTGTCTCTGAACTGATATGTCTCCTTGTTAATAGAATGCATTTCCACACAATAAATCATCGAGTATCACATTCTATCTACTTTTATAAAACAACACTAGTACAAAATGTCTAAATACACCGCACATTAGTATATATGGTGACAATGTACTTAGACAAACACGCGCGTGATCGTATAACAATAGCGACATTAATTGACTACTACGAGACTATTGTAACTGAACATTAACTGCATCCCATAGATATTACATGAAGTCTCTTGTGCGCACACACGTAGAACAATACAACGTTAGGAAGTATTAATAAAACAACTAGATCAGACTTTATCGAGGACGTTATAAATACAATACACCAATGGTGAATATAGTATAATCAACCACACAAACAAGTAGTTACTAAACATAAAAGGAAATGTGCGAGTAGTGATGACATGACATTGAACGATACTGCGACTGCGCATAACTGTGTGTGGCAATCAGATAGATCAGACACTTGCAATGTAAAGACACTTTAAGGAATCAGAGATGCATTGACATTATATACGATTCTTGGCTGTCGTAATCTTGGACAGTGTTCATAGAAGAGCAAATACTTGATAGAATGGCATTATAGACCAAAGCTCAAAGGAGATATTACATACTTAACAATATCATCCATTTAAAACATCTATCTATGGATAACACTAGACAAAGTAAAATCTGAGGAATTAGACAGAACGGCGACAAGAGACGAAACTTACAAGATACGATAAAAAAACACAGAGAAAGCGTAAATGGTAACTATATAGATGAGCTTAGAGTAGTATCTGAAGTGAACAGGTGGCTACTCACTCGATATAGAGTATATAGAGTATCGTTACCTGGAAAGAACTTTACACTTATTGTGAGACGAGGTTGATAGGACCGTGAGTATGTGCATATTGCAAGAGTCTTCAGTTTTTTTATTCTTTTGTTGACAACCTAAGTTTATTGCGACATTGTTAATTACAGTCTGATTTTGGTTATCAACGTCTATTATCTACGAATTCTTTTGTGAACATATTTTCCACAAAACCTAAGCACCGCAAAACTCCAAAGAACCAGCTATTGTGATAAAATAGTATCCTAAAAATATTATAACAATACACACAAGATACCAGTATTGTGAAATCCCTGAAATACCAGGAATATTATTCCTTCAGAGCATACCTCATCAAGGCTAAGCTAGATCAATGAAAGAAATAAGCACCAATCTTGAAGTCAGACAAGGAAATGAGAAAGGAAGCTCTCTGAAAAAGCGCTGAACTGCTGACCAGCTTAGCCGTACACAACAGGTCGTCAGTCTAGCTAAACGATAGAATGAATCGCATCTGAAAAAGTTATCACTACGTACCAATAATGAAAAAAAGATATACTAACGCAATGTCTCATTCCAGTTGTGTATAGCAGATGATGCTTGACGCCCTGAAGTGGAATATCACTGATGCACATGACTCGTGCACAAAAGTAACTGCCTCATGCGTATATCGCTAAGCGAGCCCACTATCTACCTCCCTGCAATAGTTTGTACATAGGCCCCAACACTTACGCGGCAGAGAAACTTGACGTACATGCCTGAAACGCTTGGCTGGCCCTATATCTACAGTAAAAACCTGATTTTTTCCTCTTATGTTGGCGAGATTCAATCAAACCCATTTTACAGCTGACAATGTATGCTGACATGAATCAAATTTAGAACCAGACAACAAGAATGTTCCCAATCGCAAACAATTAATTACAATCAAAAACGAGCCCTACGCGATCCATTGTTTTGAAACCAGCATTTACTCGATCATTTAAAGAACCACAACACACTGTACATCCATTGGTAGTCCAAATCCATCCAAAGTGTCTATGACCATATATCGAATCTACACAACGTCATCCTGACACTTGCTCTAAAACAACAGCGGTCACGTCTGTTCGAATACTAAAGATCTATTCTACACCTCAAGAAGTTCAGTTCACCTAGTGCACGTGTATACCTTGTTCACAAACCGTCATTCTTGTGTCAAGCCTAGAGTACTTTTATTGTAGCAATGCCCTGCAAACCCTTGATCTTCCATAATTCGACAGCGACCATCTTTCTTAGACGCTGGTCGCTATACTGTATTTTACTTGTCCAACATCAGGAATGCTCAGGTCTGTGCCCTACAATGGTCTAGGACATAAATCAGTGTACATGTACGATTATTAGCCGGTATTTCATTTATCGTCTCTAAGAATATTCATTTTATACTGGTATTGCAGTGCGACGTTTTGCTATAGGAATGAAAAAATATTATTCATTGTTATAGCGACTAAAACAATTGCATTAGTTAGTGCGTGTTATTTGTATCACTACACGAGGTGATTTATGCTAGCTACGAAAATTGAAGATACGATAGACATAACAACTGAAGTATGTAATTATAATCTGTTATTAACGTGATTTATAAACTGAGTCTGTATGCAATAGTAAAAGTGTAAAGACTCTGGCGAACAGACTCCTTATGAGGATTTGGCAGATAAATAAGAAAATTATTATCGTAGATTTTATTTGTAGAGCATTAATTGAAGAGCATAGAAATTTAATAATTATTATGGATGAGAGGATATTAATCATATACTTTTATAGAAAACAAGTGTGCTAGCATTAGAATTTCGGAGAATATGAAACATATTTTAGTAGAAGCTGTTATTCTTCAAAGCTATCAGATGTACTTGTACATCATGTCATAGTAAGTAATTAATACAAATTCGTGTATGTATCATCTAGTCATTAATTCTTTCTACCATCTACCGTTAGCTTAAGTAGCGTTATACTTATCTTTCGTTAGTAGAAACTTTATACATCTGCAGTACAGTTCTTTCGTCTAATCACCCACAATTATCCGGCTTTGTCTGACTGTGGTGATGACCATATTATTCAATGTAACCAACTTTTGCCCGCGACTTACGTCTCCTTCCTTTTGGAGGACGCTCAATTGCCAAAGACTACTTAGTGATCATTAATTCATGTAAATGCCCAACTGTCTTCCCCAGAACCTTGTCTCATTATTTGTGGATGTTCTTCCGCAATAATGACTTAGATATCATCGGAGAATGCTGACTCTTCTATTTACCACAACAATTTCTGTCGAATTGATTCCCAACAATAATCTGACATTTACCATATCATACCATACTAGAATGCATCAACACAAGTTTCTGCATCGAATTTCAAGCTGGATTGAGTGATATAATCCCCTACAGACATAATGCGAGACCCATGACTGGATACAAACTTCACATAGATGTCTTATTTAGCTAACATTCCTAATGCGAACATTGTAGCTCGTTCATCTTGAATACAGACATGGAATCCTGATACTGATGTAAATAATCTTATGATATTTTAGTAGCATTTTACGCATATGTAACATAACTAACTGTCAGGATAAAACGAGTATTATTTACTTTTAAATTTGAATCTACTGCTTTACTATGTTGTCGCAGATATCAACATTGTTCTACGGATGTATAATATACTATTATTCTCTTCTCTACTTGCTCACTCTCTCACTTCGTCTCGTCAACAGATTCTCTCTTCTATCTCCTCTCACATTTCTCCTCTGTCACTCTCTCTTCTCTGTCTACTGCTCCTGTCTGTCTGTCTGTCTCTCTCTTCCTATCTCTCATCCTCCCGATCCACTCCCTCTTTTACCTACAATATGTTCTCAATTCATCATAACCTCCTCCAACTAAGGGCTGCTGTAAAAACTATTTAAGGAATATAAGTATAGATAAAACTAATAAAACGTTAATAACCACACACTACAATCTAGATATAAGACTGTCCTTAATGCCCTATCCATACCCCTCCTAACCTCCATAAAAAACCCGCACCGCCCACCCCAAAATCCCACCCAAGAATCTCCACCCTACAAACGAACAGACCTCCCCAGGTGCGGCGGGGGTCTGTGGTGTGGGGGTGTGGTGGAAGTTTGTCTGTGGGTGTAAGGGGGCAATGCTCACAGGTGTTGCAATTAGCATGTATGCAATAGTAGTTGGCAATATAAAAGATTGTGTAGTAGTTTGGAAGATAAATATAGTTACTGTCTATCTGTCAATCTATTGTATACATGTCTGTTTGTCTATCTAAATCAATTTACACCATCTCATTTATTAGCTTTTTTTAATCATAAATTTCTCCATTAAGTGGTAAAGTGTAATAAATGAATTAGTTCTCTATATTCTTTGTGAACTTGTGAATTAATTTTTCTTTCCACTGGAACAATTACGTAATTCGGGTGGTTAAAGTTTTACAAACAAAGAGTCAAAAGCCACATCCACACCTCAGAAATGAGGTATCTGAGAAAGGTGGTTGAAGTAACAAGAATAGGCACGCTCCGCAACCAGACAATACGTCATGGCCTAATGACCCAACCTCTGCAGACCCAAGTAGAACAATCCGCCCCAACTAAGATGGTTTGGCCATGTCTGCAGAATGAGAGAAGATCGGCTGCCACGGCAGGTATGGGAAACTAAGAGCCGGGGATCCAGACCTCCAGGACGACCCAGAGTCCGCTGGGAGGACAACATTAAGCAATCTCTGAAGGACCGAGGACTAGAATGGAACCAGGCCAGGAGGAAGACTGCCGATAGGATAGTATGGCGTGCTCTCTTCCAAACCTCTACACCTCACGGTAAAAGAGGAACGACTAAGTAAGTAAAGAGAACCACGAGACCTGCGGACTTTAAATAAATAAATACATATAAAGAGGTAATAGCAGGCAGTCACAATTTTGTTGTTTTTCTTTTCTCTAGTTTTCTACTTCTTTATTTCATACGAGTGTCTGCTATTACCTATTTATGTGTATTTATTTGTTTAGTTAAAGTTTTGTCACAACGTTTATTACTTAAGTCCAGGAAGCTGAATATTCTTCTCATCCATTCTACAGTGTTATTGCTGTAGTCCTCCAGCTGAATCGTCAACAGCTGCTCTCGTGGGAAGATCTTCAAGATGTCCAGAATATAACGACTGTACAAGTTCATCTGGAAACTGAAAATCTGAAACAGAAGTTCACCTTGTACTTAACAGTTTCACATATGAATAAATATGTTTTGACAACAAAGACCAGTGTGGGCAAACAGATAAGAATATCAGTGAAAAAAATGCACGCAAAAACTGCATTTTGTCAATTTGGTAAATATGTGTAAATAAACAGAACAGATAGAGTCCAGATAAGAATTGCTAATTGAATGTCCGGTTAATATTATTGAATGGCTTGGAAAGGTCCATGGCGTTCCCGGGGGTATCCGGTCAAATAGACATGTCCATATAAAACAACTATTATGAGGATATGCCTGGGGCGGGAAACCACAACATGCAAAACGAATTGGCACAGAAGCTGAGGTTGCAAGAGAATGTAAACGCTATGAGCAGGCTTCTTGCAAGGGGGCAGTGGTAGTGCTATGTTCCTTAAGGAGTGAAAAGGAAATTAATGATGATGGTGATGATGATAATGATGACGAAGACAAGAGATAGGCCAACAAAAGACTTGAACCAGTGTCAAATATATTTAAACTTCATCTCATTTACTAAAACATACAGAATGCTCCCCTACCACGTATTTCAAAAGTTAGTCTATCATTTACATTGCCCCCAATACACGAAAACACGAGCCCGGAAGCGGCAACGCCCTGACTAGAAATCATTGATGTCTATTTGTTATATATTGTTTCGTGCAGTCGTTTTCCCGCCTATTTCTAATGCAATCAAGAAAAGAACCTCTGCTCCGTCAAGCAAGCCTTAAGAGGCATCTAGCATGAGGTTGCTTATTTGTGAGGTTGACAACCTGCTCATATCTATTGTGATACAGCTGTATTCTTTTCTGATAATTTGTCGTGAGGACGTTATTAATATCATATCGTAAAGTCACTTAAAATGTGTCTTGTGGATGAATAAGTCGTTTGTTCACAATTTGTTGTTGTTCTTCTTCAGCCTTCAGTGTGTAGTCATGTTATATTTCCAGGCCTGTCACCGGGACAAAGTCCACATTCTTTTCCAGATCAGCGCAGCAGCCACATAGCTTCTCTCTGAGCTCAGCACCCTCTGGCCAGGTCGGGCGTCGTGAGTCATCATAGGCTGCACAGATTTGGAGAATGTTTTCAGGGGCCTGAATTCAGGTTCCACGTGGACATCTATTCGTGTCGGATATCCTGAGGCGATAGAGGTGGCCTAGTAATCTACAGTGGTCAGTTCCCAGGCGGAAAATGATGGTCTGCTGATGTATATAAAGCTGGTGGACTGGGGCATATCTGTTGTGTATACCACCTTCTTTCTTCCACTGCCTGTTGTACTGCGAGTGAATAAGGGTTTTAACTTTTCGATAGTTCAATGGATGACTGAATTGCTCAATTTTACTGCTACTTCTAAGCAAAGCATCAGCTCTCTCATTCCCAGTGATTCCTCAGTGGAAGGGTAACCATTGAAAGGCATAATTTGTAATTTCTGAATTCATGCACTTTGTAATGTTTTTATTATGTAACAGTGTTTTCGTCAATAAAGTAAATTAAACATGTTCTTATTTCAAGCATGTCCAGCGTAGTTCCACAGTGGTCTCTGAAGAGATTTTCTAAGAATAGGACTACCCCTTCATCAGGCACGTCGTAAGAGGTGATTAAGACAATGTTGTGCAATCTCGTTATGTAAAACAAATTGCAACAGAAGCTATCAATGCAAGACTATAGAAATAATTCGATGCCGGCTTCCTGCAAGGGGACTAGCGTCAGTTGTGGCTCCACGTTCCTTAAGGAGGGAAAAGAGAAGATGAAGAAGATTGAATGTTTATTGCTTGCATGTCCTTTAGATGCTGATATAGTCAATCAATCACATATCATTCAGCTCCGGAAGGAGCGTACATTTTTTTGAACAAACATATATACGAAGTCGTCCTGTCGCAAGTCCCCAGCTAAAGGTATTTTCATGTCTTCCTCATCACTTTTATAAATCTCCAGTTCTCTTTTCCCTCTTTCTACCACTTTTTACCTTGTTTTGCTCACTCTTATGCGATCTATCATAAAATACCCCAATTTTGCTGCCACTTGTGCAGTTTTTTCTTGTTCGTTCAATGTACGAACATTCCAGTTGCCAAATCTGGACATGTTCCCTAGACAAAAGAACGTTAGTCAGCAACGTAGACCTTTCCGCATTCTCTGTGCTGCGTTATGAGCCTCCTTACCAGGGGACCGTCTTCTATCTTGGATGGTGAAGTGTTTCTTTCCTTTGTTAACAGGTCCACCTTTTAAAAGTTATTATGGCTAAAATGGTCTACAGGATTGATTAGCCGACCCATAGCCCTACCCTCCTTAGTCGCTTTATACGAATTGCATGGTAGGTTACAGTGTTACTATTCTTTTCTCCCCTTTTGCGCCTTGTTGCACAGGTGTAGTGAATACATAGGCTTTACCGAACTTGCGTTTTGCATCCAATAGCTTCACGAGCAACAGATATTAAAGCTTATTTGTTTGCAGATGAATAAGTCAGTAGTATGAATTCGTAATTTCCAACACCGAATTTATAAATACCACATTAGTGGCGATCCGTGGAAATGTAAAACAACGAAGAATCCAATAAACACAGATGAATGATCGATAACACAAATATATTTCAAATGAGAGAAATTCATATAATACTTCAAACCCTGGGACACCTGCTAACCAGTGTTAATAACTCGGGCCATTCGACTTGTAGGGAACCTTAGCCATTAATTGTATCTCAAAAGAGGATCCGGACTGAAAATGATTGGGATAGACTGAACTCAATCAATAAAAGAATTCAATGAAATAATAAACAAAGTTAGACACAATCACGCATATACATACGTATTTGAATACATATTTCTTAGCTTGTTGAATAAATGATATTCCAATCTGTTGTTGCCCGTGTGGAGTCTGAAGATTATCAATTGCTCTTTTCTGCTGAGCTGGTAATATTCATCATTTTGTATGTGTCCTGGATGCTCTGCGTCCCATTTGTTTCTGTATCTGGTTCTGATAAAACTCTGTGCTTCTTGTAAAGTTATGCTTGTATCAGGTTGAGGTAGCTTTCCACCTTCCTTTGCCAATCTCTCGGCCTCTGCATTGCCAGGTAAGCTACAGGGAGATGGGATCCATTATATCACAATTCTTTTGAATCATTGATATAGTTTGTGGAGCACAGCTCTTAGGTCATCTAGGTCTGTATTATTCTGGCTCCCCAGCGTTGCAGCTATTGACAGTGCGTCAATGAAGAAAACCACATGCCTCTACGTGTTTTCCTTTGCCATTAGAACCGCTGCTGCAGTTTTTTAAGGTCTCTGCCTCTGCTCTGCAGTTAGGTTAGAATGTTCTTGTTTCCACTGAGTTCTTTCAGTTCTTGTTGCCACTGATATCTTTTTGTGTGTACCGGTGCTTAAGCGCGGAAGCACAACTCCGCCTCCATCTTCATCAACAAGCTAAACATAGAAACTACCGATGAGTGTAACTGTGACATCGATAAAATGACTGCTGAACTTCTGCTTCAATGATGCCCAACAGGGAAAGCACATATGATCGTTGCCATTACCTTTCCTGGGAAAACTCTATGGAGATACGAATAGCCTCAAGTTTATACTGCTTTCTTTGAAAACATTCAGTAGACATCTGAGAGTGTACAAAGAAGAAGAAGAATACATACACGCAGACATCAACATACATACACCCATATGGAGGATAGTGTGATTCGCCTGCATAGCTAGGCGGGGTTGTCGCACGGAAGGTCCTGGGTTCGAGTCCAGGGTAAGCCACTCACGTCTGTTGTTTTTCTGTTGTCTAATTTTCTACTTCTTTATTTCTTACGAGTGCTTGAAAACATACCTTTATGTTTGTCTAATATTTATTTACCCATATACAGACATATTTAAATACATACATACGGACACAGAAACACATATATACAGGTATAAAAAAAATAACTTGAAAAACATACATACAGACACATATACACACACCTTGCTTTTTTCCATTCCATAGTCCCAGTCGTACAGACAGAAACGGTACGAATGTTCAGCAACACAATCTTTCCAAGCATCAATCGACTGCACGACCCAATCATGAAACTCATCTGCAGTTTGTTTGGCGCCGGTTACAGCGTTGTTGAACAAATAAGCTGAGTAAAGTCTGGAATGTACATTAAAAAATAAAACAAGTTTGACATGAAAATTAAAGGGCAATAATTTATCTTTCTCAAATATGGGAAACCAATAGCCAGGGATCACGACCTCCAGGACGACCCAGAGTTCTATCGGAGGACTTCTGCTTCTTCTTTCACTCTCAGACGTCGACTTGAAAGAAAGCAGCGGTCAGCCTGAGGCTGTTGACATCTCCGTGCAGTTTTTCCAGGAATGGTACTGGTGACGGCCATATGCGCTTTCTCAGTTGCTCATATGTTGGGAATCTTTGAAGCAGACGTTCAGCTGTCATTTTATCAGTGCCACAGTTACACTCATCAATAGTTTCTATCTTCAGCTTGTTGAATAGATGGTATATTAATCTGTTGTGGCATGTGCGAAGTCTGAAAATTACCACTAGTTCACTTCTACTTAGCCGGCAATATGCTACATATGTCTGGAAGCCCAGATGCTCTGCTTCCCACTTGCTCTCGTATCTGCTCTTGATAAAACTCTTGTCTTCTTTATAAGTTATGCTTGTGTCAAGCTGAGGTAGCCATATTGAAGGACAACACTAGACAATCTCTGAAAGACAGAGGACTAGATTGGAACCAGGCCAGGAGGAAGACCGCCGATAGGACAGTATGACGCTATCTCTGACAAACTTCTACACCCCAAAGTAGTAAAAGAACGATTAGGTAAGTCAGTATTTTTCTTTCGCGTATAGGATGACTCTCAAAACCGGAAACGTTATGCATCGATGACTTTTTATCACTGCTTCACCAGAAAACAAATTTGATTTTAATTTCTTTAATTTTACTTGTCCTTCAATTTTACAATAGTAGTCGTTGTTCTGTAATCCCCAGGTGTAAGTGAGGTAGAAGGATACCTGAAATCAAACGGAGGATAAAATGAAAGGGATAAATGAATGAATGAACGAACTTTATTTTCAAAGGGTTAAGAAGTGGGCACGCAGGCCCGTCTTACATTCTGCCCTTCTTCTCTCTGTCATCTTACATACCGTATCGTTTCAATAGCACATGTATTTTTAGCATTATTTAAGCATACAACATTATCGAGGTAAAATAATAACATACATTTGTAACATCCAGATAAATAAGATATGGAAAAACATAGGGCACAGGGCAGTCGAACTTGTCACGAGGATGTTGAGGCATTATGCTCCATGCGGTGCTAAACAAACAATTGCAAAAACAAATAAATGTATAGTTATTTAGCTATTTAAACAAAGCCGCTGTAGCGCACTGGTTAGTGCACTGGCTTCTGACCCGGTCGTCTGTGGTTCGATCCCCAGTTGAGCTGGGATTTTTAGACCACAAACGGCACCGGGGTCGACCCAGCCTCATGAAATGGGTACTAGGGTAACTCTGTGAAGGTTAAAGGCGGCCGGCGAGAAGGTGACCACATCACCCCTAGTGTACGGTATGGTCAATAAAATATGGCCCTAACACAATATTCCCAACATGTCTCAATAGGCGTGTAACGGGATCCTCAGCTATAATTGCCTTGTAAGGGCAGTTGATTTATAGAATTCCATGAAAGTCATCTGAACATTACATTTTGGAAGCCGGGCTGGTGTAATGGTTACCACATTCCGCTGGCGATCAGGTGTTCAAGGTTCAAGCCCGGGCCATGGCATTTGAAGTAGCGTCATCGACTGGGATTTTGACTGAATAACCTGAACGGCTCCCGAGATAAACCCTCTGTGGATGGGAAGGAGCGTAGCTCCTGACCGGGTTGGAAGGAAAGTCCCCAGGCTCCCCAGCCTAGCAATGACATGTCATTGGGCCGAAGGGCTGAAAGCCCAAGTGCCGCTGGTTAAAAAAGAAAAAAAAAACACAACACATTTGTGTAAGCTATAGCTATTCGCGGAACTGATGACAAGAACGCAACAAGTGACAGTGGTATAAGAGATGAGAAGAGGACGCTGGCGATCGACAGAACACACCAGACATTAGGGACCACACTTAACAAGTAGGATGAAGAAGAAAAGAAGAAATGAAAAAGCTACAATGAGACGGTGAAGACGATGGGATCTTTAACTAATGAATAAAATCAAATTATTCTGCAGCGTATGTTTTCATTCAATACACTGTTTTGCTTGTTATTCATAAACCATTTCTGTACCAAGAAGATTATAGGTATTAGTAAGATACATAACAAAATGGATGGCGACGTTTTCCATAACTAATGTTTTTAACAATCAGCCATCAAATATATTTGCATGAAAATATTTCATGGCATGCCCCGAATAGATTCCGATGGTTATAATGAGACAAACAAAGAACAGGAATATTGCTCGCTCTGACATGTCGTATAAAGCAACTAATATAAAATTGTGTGTGAGGCTGTCGACCATTTCATGTCAAACACAATTTTAACATAAACTACCGATGACAATCATGTAAATGATTGGTGCAGGTTTCCTGTAAGGGGACCAGTTACAATGGTAGATCCACACTCCATAAGGAGCCAAAATGAATATGATGATTATGATATAAAATTGTTGTAAGCTGCCTAGGGAAAATTAGTCTTATTATTGTTATTGTTATACAGAATTGATATCACTGCACTCCGGGCAAACCCATAGGTGCTCAGTCTCCCTCAGTATATGTCAAAGAGTGTGAATGCTAACAGTTCCTGTAGCTCGCTGGTTGTATACACGACGGATGCATCCTCTCTTACGTCAATCTCTGCTAGCCTTACGTTTGATGCCAAACTCCAACAGTCTTAACCTTGATGATTCATGTATTGCAGTGTCATTCTCTAACAGGCGATCATTAATTGTTCTCAGTATATCTCCCTTATCCATATCTACTGTCCCCACTATGGGTGTTCTTGATGTTAATCTGTCAGCTCTTTCATTACCACATACCCCAGCATGACCAGGACAGTAGATCCAAACCAGCTCTTGTAGACTGGCAGCTTCTATGAATGTTTTCCATTCATGCCGCGACCAACCATTTTGAACCCTCCGAAGCGTGGACTGCGAGTCTGACACAATGATAGCCTTTGTTAATGAAGTTTCAGTTATCCGCTTAAGGCTACAGTAACAGCCTCGACCTCCATCTCATGCTGGAAGTTGTTATCTTGCAAGCCCCGCTATGTTCGGCGACTATTCTGTCCTGCACCTGAGCAGAGAAGCCCCAACCGGATTTCTCACCACGGATCACAGACCCATCTGTATACACAACTGCATCATCATCGCCGAAATGATCATGTATGGAAAAACAGAATTGGAAATTAAACACATAAGTTTATACAGTGCGCAGACGCGAGAAAATCTACCAGTATAACTAAGCAAACGGACGTTATAAAACGGTTTTTGTAAATCTGGGCTCTCCGTACGGCACACTTAGTTACAAGAGTTTCCTGTATTGATTTGTTGTAAATTTACTGCTTTTATCTGATTGCTTTTGTCGGAAATATTTAACTCCCCCTATCCCACGAGCAGTTATAACAAGCCAAGATATAGCGCATTATTCTATTAGTGGTCGTCATCATATCCGCATAGTTTAGTCAGATTTCTTCATATGTGCAATTTATAAAAAATATATTTGATGAATGTAAGACTTGCGAAACTTGGAACTATTGGCCAGTCAGTTGACAACGATTTTATATACGTTTTAATATGTTTTCCCATAAACGTATATGTTAACTGAATTTTTTTTTTCCTTGAAATTTTGCCTCGTTTTGGCGAATCGCGTGCGTTCACCATAAACACAAGGTCTGTCGATTATATTTGGGCGCATGTACAAATATAAAAGACCTTGCCGTCTGATTTTAAATGTTTATTGCATGATTTAATCACGACACATGGAAAAATTGCTGTCCTTTTGGTGCCTGGGTAAACGTTAAATCAGACTGGGAGAGATAGAGTTAAAGCTGAAAATGTAATTCAAACATCACCTGCTGATTGGGTTCCGCATTATCAGCAAAAGCTTTGCCTGGGGCCACAAGTGATGGATGTGGCTCATGGCTGTCACCCTCGGCTCGCTGCATCCTTCATTGCCCGGAATTTGCCTCCAGTAGTAACTGCTGAAATAGTAGGATGGACCTCCATCACCTGAGATCAGGATAGTAGGCAAATAAAGGTTAAATAAAGTCTGATTGGCAGAGTGGTTAGATTGCAAAATTCTTACCGCAAAGTACCGGATTAAAAACACGGCGACGTCATGCTCAAGCATACAGCTGTAATTGGGTACATCTCAGCTCTTGAGTTAAGAAAGGCAAAGGCAGCGATTAAGGGAACTGGCCAGCCCACTTCTGGAAGCTAGACCTAGTATAGTGAAGTCTCTAACACTTCACTCCCCTATTGCAGTATCTGCTATGGGACTACCTTTACCTTTCTGCTTGTTCTTTTATTTTCTGCGTGTTGTGAAAGCTTCTTTTCGCACAAACTGAGGTGGCGCCGTAGGGAGCATCACCACTTGATGCGACTGGTAGTCTCATCCTTCCAGATTGCTGGATGTATGACCAATGCCTTCATGTCTCTCTGAATCTCAGCTGCGGGGGCCCGACTGTTCTTGTGTCATCTGCCGGTTGTCCATCTATGGTTAACATACATGTAAACCATTATATACTGAAGCACATTAAAAACGCACCACTATTATATATAATGATGCCGAGAAGCTGGACAAAAAAAGTGTGGGAATGGATTTTCCCCGTGTTTGCCATGAGGGAGAGAGCGCATGATTCAACCCACGGGTTTGTGTACAGACTACATGAAAACAATGAAAGTTACACGTGCAACACGATTCCCAACAGCTATGACCCTGAAAATGTGTACGCGTTGTGGCAGTATACACGGTATAAAAAGGCCGTTGAGACAAAATACCCAGTACATGTGCTTGAAAAGTCACGACTATCTGAAAACGACCGCCAACGAGCCATTGGTATGTTGGAGACCGGTATGAGCTCGCGGGCCATTGCAAGAAGGATGAATTGCCACCACAGCACTATTGTACGTCTCAATGAACGTTACGGAACAACTGGCAGTGCCCGGGATAGACTTCGGAGTGGCCAGCCACGAGTTACTACCCCTGCGCAAGATCGTCATATTGTGCTGAGTCACCTAAGGAATCGTTCTCTCCCGGCAAGTCAAACAGCAAGAGCAATAGTGGGTAGACGTGTTCAAGTCTCTCGAATGACAGTCATACGACGACTCAGAGATACAGGCCTTACTGCAAGACGACCTTATGTTGGGCCAAACTTGACTCACAGACATCGTCAGCAGCGCCTGCAATATGCAGAGCAACATGTCCGATGGACTAGACTGCAGTGTAATGCTGTCCTATTCACAGACGAGAGCAGATTCAACATATCCTTTGCTGATGGACGTATGCGGATTTGGCGACGGTGTGGAGAGCGCTTTGCAGATTGCTGTGTTCGTCAGCACAATCGATTTGGAAGTGGCAGTATTCACATTTGGGGAGGATTCAGTTTTCACCATCGCTTGCCTCTTCACATCTTCCGTGGAAATGTTAATGCTGTGACATATCGAGATGAGGTTCTGGATGCATTGGTTGCTCCTGCGTTTACAAATTATCCAGACTTGCAGCTTCTCCAGCAGGATAACGCACGTGCGCACACAGCATGCATTACGCAGCACTATCTACAGCAGCAGAACATTGTGACGATTGATTGGCCTGCCCTATCACCAGACATGTCCCCTATAGAACATCTGTGGGACGAACTTGGACGCAGAGTCTACAGGCAAGGTTCTCCAGCTAATCTGCAACAGCTCGAAGCTGCTCTTACACGTGAATGGGACTTGATTCCCCGGAATTTCCTTCAGAGACTTGTGCGTTCCATGCGGAGCCGCTGCCAAGCTTGTTTGCAAGCACACGGTGGACATACCAGATACTGAGGATAGTGGGAATGAATTTTTTTATTGGTTGCATTTTTGGTTTTCTCCCTTGCCTGCACAAAATGCAATGAATTTCATAACAATCAAATGTACAAATTAATGACCAGCATGGATTCATAGGAAAATGAATAAAGATTCCAAATATGTAAACTTGTAAACACTTATATTTACATTTTACACTCTGTTCCTGGATTATACAGGTGGTGCGTTTTTAATGTGCTTTAGTATATGACTTCCTAACAACCGCGTCAAAGTGGGGCTAAAAAAAAACAACCCTAAAATAACAAACTTGTAAACAATAAATTACAAAGGAATAGAATAAGGGGTTTTAATGAACAGCAGTCATACATACACCTTGGCAGCAACAAAAATAAAGTTGGAGTGACAGACATTGATATCAAAATTAGAATACAACAGGCAAACGAGACTTTGATTGGACTGGGAAACATATAGAAATCAAGTCCAACAAAAAAAAAAAAAATCTCCAACTCAAATGTCAACCTGGTCCATTTTTAGGGCCGAACGGCCCTCAAACATAAACAAACAAAAAAAAAAAAAAAAAAAAAAAAGCATCAACCAAAAAGTATAGACTTGCATAAATGGATACTTGCGTAGAGAAGGAGAATCAAAATGGTTTGACAAGATTATCCGTGTGGAACATAACAAGAACGAACGAACGAACGAACGAACGAACGAACTTTATTTTCAAAGGGTTGAGAATTGGGCACGCAGGCCCGTCTGACATTCTGCCCTTCCTTTCTCTCACCTTTCATACTGAATTCATTTATTCTCACATGCATTTTACATATCAATTCAAGGAATTCAACGTTGTAAAGTAAAATAAAATAGCACACTCATATTAACATTAACTAATTTATAAGCACGATAAACAATTTATTGAAAAGTACAAACATCGTCATTAGAACCTACAGTTGATGTTATAAGAAAATATAATCCGATTAGGGGGGCATGTAATCAGAACTCATAAAGCATTCGAAAAGTCTACGATTGTGTGAATAGGGACTGAGGTTGTTTCTTCGGTTATGTGGAAGACAATTCCAAAGATGAGCTGCAGAGTACGCTAAGCTTTTCTTGAATAAGTCAAGCCTAGGCTTGAGCACTTGCAAAGTGTTAAAGCGTTGACTGCGTCTTTCATTGTATTTGAACATTGGCCACAGATATTCTGGAGCATTGTGTGACAGGATTTTGTGAACAAATTTAGCTTTGTTAAACAGAAGGCGCTTTCTTAAGGGCAGTATTTGGAGTTTTTAAAAATAAAATAATTGCTCCCCGGCGGGGAATCGAACCCTGGTCTCCCGCGTGACAGGCGGGGATACTTACCACTATACTACCGAGACAAGCGCAAGTGGAATCAAAGATGAGACAAAAAGGCTGGCGGTGAATATGACGCTTACTGAGGAAAAGTGTTGATAGCATTACATGGCAGTTGCTGCCCTGGAATCCACAGGACAAGAGAAGTAGAAGCAGAGCAAACAACAGGGGGAGACAACTTGAGACAGAAATGACAACAATGAGGAAGACTTTGGAAGACTTTGACTCGATGGCGCGCGACAAGAGGACTTAACGTGTCTTTGTTGAAGGCCTATGCTGCATGAGGAGGTAAATGGTATTGATTGATTGATTTATTGGTTGTATCGACAATTCAGTTATCCATGTGGGTAAATATAAAACAGGGAAAGGACAGAACAGACCCTGGGGCGGACTGACGGTGATCTGAACACCCGGGCAACAAAAGGTCATTGACCCCTAACCACCACCCGGTTCTTTAAGCTAGATAGACACAAGGACAGAGTAGGGCCCCTACTGCGGTAGGCCTTCGGTCACTGCTCGATTTCCGCAACGTTTACTCCGCCCCTGGAACTGAATAACGAAGAAAGAAATACACTTATGATATTAACTCTTTCGCATGCAAATAAATATCATTAAAACAAAATGTATGATAATATCAACTAGACAAAAATTACAAAACTCACAGAAAACAACACTTCAGCTCTACATTGGTACCTCACTAATTGAAAATGTAAACGAACACAAAACACTGGGACTCATAGCTGACCAACATTTAAGTTAGAATTCAGATATACAAGCACTGACAAACAAACAGCCCAGAAAGTTACCAGTTACCAAAGATCAAACATTTCCTAGATGAGGAGGCAAGAAACATGTTCTATATATCTTAAATGCAAACACACCTAGACTACTGATCCACAATCTGGGATGGCTGCTCCACGTCCAACAGAAAGAGACTATTCATTACAAAAATGTGCACTGCGCCTAGTTTCTGACAAACACCTAACACAGTTAGTAGATCTTTATAACCATATTAACATATTGCCTCTAAGAAAGCGCTTTCTCTTCAGCAAAGCCAAATTCATTCAAAAAATTATATCACAGAATGCTCCAACGTATCTGTGGCCCATTTTCAAATACAACGGAAGACACAGAAACCACTTAAATCACACGTACCCAAGCCTAGGCTCGATTTATTCAAGAAACGTTTAGCTTTTTCTGCTGCTCATCTGTGGAATAATCTCCACGCGACCTAAAAAACACGCTTAGTCCATATTCATACAATCATAGACTTTTCAAATAAATCATGAGTGCAGATTGTATTCCACAGTAATTTAATTATGATCCCAAATCATTATCTAATATCATATGTAGGCTTTAAGGATTACTTTGCTCTTTTCAATATTGGTTATGATAAGGTCCTGTAAAGGTGTGTAATTGTTATCGTACTGTTACTATGTATTTTATTGTAGCGTATTTTATGGGTTTTTTAAAAATTTATTTTAAAAATAATATTTAAAATTCATGTAAGGATAAATGGATTCAGTATGGGAGACGAGAGACAGGAAGGGCAGAGTTAGACAGGCCTGCGTGCCCAATTCTAAACCCGTTGAACATAAAGTTAGTTTGTTCTTTCATTTGCTCATTCGTTCTATTTGATTCTGCTCTTGAGTTGGGGTTGGGGGGGGGGGGGGGGGGGGAGGGGGGGGGGGGGGGGGGGGGGTGGGGGGGGGGTGGGGTTGGGGTGTTAGTTGGTAATGTGGAGTTAGGGTGGGGGGGGGCAAAGAAAAACACACCGAGTCTCTACTCATTCAATGACAGACTGTTCACATATTTCATGAGTTCTAATTCTATGCCATCATAAACTGATTATGTTTGAATTATTGTCTGATTTGCTGCATGGATGTTGCAGATTTGTTTGTTTCTTTGGGTTTGTTTTATTTGTTTGTTTTTTTTTTTTTGCTTTTATTGTTGTTTTTATCTTTCTTTTCATTACTCTCTTGTTATTTGTTTTTTTTTTAAACGTACTGAATTTTAATTATTATCGGATACTGTAATTGTATGCTGCCATATTACCTTTATTATCCGTTTGCGGGAAGCAATAGTGGTAGGTCCTCGATTCCTTCAGGGAAGTACCTAGGTTTAATTTTTATATTTATTTAGGTTCTTATGTGTCCTATCAAGCCTTCACTTTCTTTCCTTTCCCTGACGAAGGCCTTGTGGTCGTAACGTTGGCTATTTTCTTTGTCTTTTGTCCTCGTAAGACGAATTACCTTTTTTCGATTTTTTTTCACACCCATCCTATATTACCTTTACAATGTTGCATGCCTTTAAATTAATGCTTAAAGCAACATGTGGGAATGAAAGTATTTAGTATGCAAGATAAGTGAGAGTGGATGGGCAGAATGTTAGACGGGCCTGCGCGCCCACTTCTTAACCTTTTGAAACTAAAGTTCGTTCGTTCGTTCTCTACTGTCTGTAATGTTCTTGTGTACTTACCGTTAAATTTTAGAACGGAAACACATACTGTGCAGAAGAAGAAGAAGGATCCCGTTACACGCCTGTAGTGGTTTTGATGGTATTGTATGATGGTGATATTACTAAGTGTGATGTATGAGGTCAGCTGTGAAGGCTCCTGAGATAAAATGTAGTTGTGAATTTTCAGAAGGCCTTTCTTGCTACCACTACGACCTCACACCTATCTTTTTTTCTAATGAATGTGGCTACGTTAAAATCTAGGGTACTGAATGTAATGTGTTGTATTGACATATACAAACACACACACACACAGATATTAAATAATATAATATTATCAATAAAATTTAGAACACAATGAACTAAATTCAGCTGGTGAAATTTTAGAAAGTAAATCTTTTTTAAATTTATTTGTTCTGAACCAAGGTTTTATTTTGGCCAGAACATATGAAAGATTTTGGAATTTATGAGTGAATGCCATGAATAAATGGCATGATAAATAAAAGGTGTGTACGTATACAATTTTCACGATTAGTTAATATTTCTACAGTTCATAATTTTATTTTCCCTGGGAGAACGATGAATAGATGTGCTGTTGGGGTGGCTTCATCCCTCCCTGTCTAAGACTACCAAACATTGTCCATTAATGATGGAAGGAAATGGGATGTTTTAGTAGTAATTCACTTTGGGTGCTATGTCTATGAAGTTGGTGTAAATCCAGCAGACCAGCCTGCTTACGTAACTTTGAAAGAGTAGTTCTGGTGCTGGAATCTGGTGACCCCACCTCTCCGTGCTTGGGGGCAATATATCGGGTGGCCCCACCTCTCCGTGCTTGGGGGCAATACAAGGCTGTTCTGCCGAGATGCGACACTGCACGGGTCCTCACTGTCAATTATTTACCCAGCATTTGACACCACCTTTTGGTGTCAACATAAAAAAAACTCACAGCTCAGATTATGAATAAAGAACACAGAAATGCTAGCAAAACTCAGCTGAGCTGCTGGCTATAGTATGGCGTCCCTGAACTTATTTCAATTTACTTCATTGGAAATCACCACACTTAAAATTTACTGTGTCTATCACTGGACAACTATTGAGGAATGGCAAAAAAGCGCGTCTGAGCGCTGATAATATGATTGTCTGTGGCCAATCAATGCCTTGTGTTTTTTTTTCAAATTCAAATTTCCTACACTAAAGTCATTTCAGTCATGCTTCAGTCAAGTATGGATTTTTATCTGTTAGTCCGTCCGTCTCTACTTGCGTTTTCACAAAAAAAAAACGTACTTGGTTTTTGAACCAACCTATCCGTCCCCTCTACAAATTTTGTCTTTAAAGTTATTTTTAGCCACAGCTCCCACCAATGTCCCTCTCTTTCATTCTAACTAGATTTGGACACTTGAGCCTCAAGGTCGCGGTTTTTGTGCAAATTAGTGACATGTTTGATTCAATGCAGTCTTTCGCTGATGTGAACAACACAGTCTTTTGTCAATGTCTTCATTATTATCTATCCGTCTGTATAAATAAAAGCATATTATTTCACTGCTCAAAATGGGCCATCCGGCCAGCTAATTTTTATATTCCTAACATTAGTATTAAGAAAAAGTTACTTTTTTTAATTTTGTAATATTTCAAGCATCTGCGTTGTAATGCTTTTGCCGCTGAATTCAAATAAAAGGCTTGGTATCGCATAAGCGTCCCTTTCCGTACCTCGTGTCAATTTGGGGACGTGAATTTTTCCTTCCCCCCCCCCCCAATTGCGTCTCCTTAGCCTTGCTAGTCTCACGCAATTTTTCAGTCATATTTTTTTTTTCCTTTTGATCCGCCGTTCTCATCCCGTTCAAATGGTAACCGTTTCAGCAATTTAATTTCCATGGCGGGTGATGACCCGCGGCGTGGGCGATCATGCATTCTAGTAACTTACGCATTCTTTTTATCCCTACATTTTATCCTTTGGAGATATTTTTACGTTGTATCACTGTTAATTTTATGACAACGCCCATTGAGGCATATTGGGAATATGGTGTTAGGCCCATATTTTCTTGATCATCGGCACACTAGGGGTGATGTGGTCAGCATCACGCCAGCCGCCTTAACCTTCCCAGAAGTTGCTCTGGTACCCAATTGGGGCTGGGTCGACCCAGGAGCCGTTTGCGGCCTAAAAAAATCCCACATCATCTGGGGATCGAACCATAGACCACTGAGCTAGGAAGCCAGTGCAGAGCCGCTGACATACATTGTTTCAGCATATTTCATGTTGTACCCACTCATCGTTTTCTTTGTAGTGAAATAATTAAAGGATCGTTTAACCACTGTTGACGAGGTACACAACGCTGGTGACGAAGTACACAACGGTGATGACGAGGTACACAACCCTGGTGACGCGGTACACAACCCTAGTGACGCGGTACACAACACTGGTGACGAGGTACACAACGCTGGTGAAGAGGTACACAACGCTGTTGACGAAGAACACAACCGTGGTGACGAGGTACACAACACCTACCTATAACTTTACGATGATAACCAGAATCTTCTTCCTTAGAGGCGTTAACCTGACGTGTGGCTTGTCCGAAGAAATCCAAGAATTGCTCGAATGTTCTGTCTCCCTTTCTGGTTGCTGAAAAACGAAGTTTAGCAATAATCATTGTCACGCGAAGATTAACAAGATGGAGACAGGAAGTTGTTATGAATCATGATCATCTACTCCACCTGGCATTGTACTTGACGAGGAAGCAGAAGATTTACAAGTCTACACGACCCAAGGAAAAAATATAAACCTAATAATAAATATAGTGAAGACTCGTAGAATAACACCGAGGACACCTGTGGATAGCACTACAATGCAGTCCTTGTTCTGGAAACCTCAAGGATAAGAGAGGCAGAGGTCGATAAAGATACACATGGAGAAGAGAGCTGGAGACAGAAGTGAAAATGATGAGAAAAACGTCGAAGAAGAAGGGCGTGGCATATGTTTGTTGAATGCCGATGCTCTTTGGGGAGCTAAAGGGCATTGATTGATCTTTTAAAATAGAATAACGTCAGAAATAATATTACGGAAGAAAATGCAGAATAACAAACAAGTATTGAGTGTAAGGAAAAATAAACTCCAAAAATACTCGTATGTCAAACATCACAAACAATCATCATTTTCCTATTCGCTTCTTATGGGCCCCGGAGCCGCCACTGAAGGTGGTTCTGTTGTAGGATGCCTGCACAAATCCGTCACATGCTCTTACAGCAATGGTTACTGTAACTATTTGTTTTACATGGTGGTTTTGTCAACTCTATGCATAAATTTAGATAAATGGCTGTTTACGACAGGCCAAAGGGTACAGAAGTAATGTTATATCTTCCTCACTTCAGAGACCACTGGAAACAACACGATCAAGAGAGACAGAAAGGACCAACAATTTTTTAAAATAAAAAACCGCGTGTTGTTTTGGCGAGGCGCGGCTCTTTCAAACTAGACACATGGTACGTCGGTTATATTAGGGCGCATGCCAAATTATTAAAATAACTTGTGGTCTGGTTAATAGTTTTAGTAATGATCGGCTAACAAAAACGGATTAACAGTAATGGCTTTTAACACTGTAGTAGCCACAGTAACTGTTTTAGCCAGTGTTTCTCAACACGTTTACCCTGACGAAACCCTTGAAATATATGTTTTTTTTAGTCTCACGGAACCCCTGCTCAAAAATTATTATATCTTTAGCTCACGGTAATTTTAATTAATGTTATTTACAACATGAACATTTATTGACAACTTTGAACAGTAAAACTACTAAAAAACCATAGGCCCAAGCAATATGAATAAACACGTAACTTAAGACACAGTTTTATACAAGACTTTGAAAAAACTCGTTTATTTTATTTATTTATTTTTATCAATCACGATGTCTGAGGGAACACCTAGAGAACTCTCTCGGAACCCAGGTTGAGAAACGCTGGTCCAAATAACTAATTTTTCCTAGTTTTATTCATCCTGTCGGGGAAGAAGGCAATAAGAAGAGGAAATAATTGCGACTTTAAAATCTGTTACTTCTTGATTGTTGTTTTTGTTGTCGTCCGTATTTCAAAACTTGATATTTGAGTTGAATATTCTGATTTTAGTGTTGTACTTCATTATTTTTTTTTAACATATATATCTTCTAATAACATTACAGCTGCCTCTTTCCTAGTCCATTCTTGCTCTTTTATAATGTCACGGATTGCTTCCCCTGCTTTGCTGTAGTGGTCCAACAGTGGCCAAAACTCAAGAGAATCTAAACTGGGTCGTCAAAGGTGTTTACATTCGCACAAGATTACTCTTGGCAGAGATGTAGATAGAAGAGTAATGACGCTTCTATCCGAAGGTAGCTGTCACAAGATAATTCAGAAGTCAAGAACCATGCGACATAGCGCTGAGCAATGGTTAACTTATGTCTGTCCGTCGTCTTTTGTGAAGGATTTAAGCAATGGTTTTTAGCCCGTTCAAGCCGCCGAGTTAATTCAGCGAATTTCCTCTTATAATGGTATAGCTCTGTTTAGAGGTAAATATATATCTAGGTATTTATATATATTAAATATTCTGGCTCATACATTTGCTTTCATACATATAACGAAGGATTGTTTAGTTTAAAAAAAACTGAAGCGACTTAAAAATAAATATGGATTGTTTACCGCAAGGAAAAAGGTCTTAACTCTAGGTGTGTCGCTTTTGCCGTGGTTATCCGTCACTTCTTTTTGGTGATGAGTGCCCTTCTCCACAAAACTCGTCCAATCTAAGCGGTCAGTGTTGATGGTCTTCTTTCACAATAGCGGCGTAGTAACGTTAGTACTTCAAACCGTCTGATAGCTTGTAACCACGTACCCAAAATTTAGGATTATACACAATCTCCTCGCTGAGGTTTCGGATGGACACGAGCAATTTAGGTTCATATGCTCTCAAATCACTTGGTCTGGAAATTTTGAATCCCTCTTTATGACAGGTGAATCTGCGAAACACTTGGTCTGGAAAAGTGTCTCTGATGACGGTGATCCATTTCCTAGGTTTCCAGTCTTTACATTTAAAGTCCTAGTCCCTCAAGTTTTCAGTCTCTATATTTATAAAGGCGGGCTTACTTTTAAGGTTTTAAGTTTCCCAAATACTTCGATCTGTCACTTATAAGTATGGAATTCTAGATCCGATCCTTCTCTTTCTGGCTTTTTGTGAGTTGCTCGTTTGAAGTTGCGAAGCTGTCTGTTCTGTGTCTCTGTGTTCGCTAGATTTTATTTTCAGTTTCCAGTTCAAATCACAGATTGTACTTCCCGGTAAACTTGCCAATAAGATTCATTGTATATTCCGGCTCTCACTTCAATCTAATCGTAAGCTCTTTTTGCACTACGTGGGTTGGGGTGTTTATTTCATAATCTTCCCCGCGAGTTTAAAATATTAAACATAATATTCCCACGCGTGAACTGTTTCAAATCATACGGTAATATTTCCGGTGACATCTTGTTCACTCTCACAAACAAATGTGTGAACTGATTTCCTGCCCAGATGCCTTCCTACCGATATTGACTTGCCAGAAAGATTATCAGCGAAAATCACACACAGAGATTCCCGTGAAACGATTATCTCATTATCGCCTGTGTGTGTGTGAATCGCCCCGGCTGATTTCTCAGACGGACAATACGATCTTCCTATTCATCCTCGTACGCGACCATATTGTCAAACAAGGATCGTCTCCTATCAAAGGTGGTCACACTAATTCATTGAGATAAACGTATTACCGCTGACCGGGGAGAATGACCGGGTATTGTTACGATAATTCCACAGTTCACCTGGCGGAACGTAAATAAGTCTCAGGAGTGGTACAGCAAAAATGTAAGAGATAAAGATAGTCCCATAGCAGATATATCCATAGGGGAGAGTGGAGTGTTAGAGATTTCACCCTACTAGATCCAGCATAGAGAGAAAAATACTGAGTGAAAGGGCAAAATATTGCCAAATAATAAGCGATCGGAGAGAAAAAAAAGAAGAAGAAGAAACAGGATACTGCCGGAGTGGCTGAAGGTGTGAGAGAGCCACCAAACGAAAACATACAGACGTTTTGTCACAGATATCACCCAGACTTTGCATTAATAGTGCTCCAAAGATATATGTATGATGTAAGTCTTGTGTGAGTGTTCTCTAGGTGTAATATTGTAATTGTTTCCTGTATTAATTCTCATAACTTTTGTCTTTTCCTTAAGAAGCCACTTTCCTGCCAATCTTTAATAACAAGAAGTGGTAAAAACAGGCAGTTACCATCAGCCATCGAAAACTCTCACTGATTGCACTTAGATGACCTCTAGTTGACAAGACGTTGTTCCATAGAGGGGATTTAAGGCTTGAATCTTTAAAAGTTGTCTTCCCCTTTATGTTTGTGCAGCTGTCGAATGATATCATTTTGGGCAATGTAGTAACTGTTGCCTGTACAATATCTTAAAATTTTGTAATTAATTCTTGTTTAACATACGTCACAAAGAAAACTTCTTCAAATATAAGTTAGCATACAAACCAATTTTTTCACCAAATCGTTGCCTGTCAAACCATCTTATTTCTTTGTCAACTCCACCAAGAATGTCCGTATGCTGCGAGTGATTCTATGGAAAAGGTCAGTGCTCCCAGCCTTAGCAACACCAATCAAATAAAAGTAGGGCACACACCTTAAAGTCCCCTTCTCGTCATAATAACAAGGATTCTTGTAGTTGGGCAGATAATTAAACGGTCCCTGGAAATAAAACACAGTGGTATGATGTAGACATTTTGTTCATGTATTCATTTCCCACTTCTCTTTTGGAACATGAGGCAACAACTGAAGTGAGTTCATTGTAAGAAGCCTGAGTCAAAGCCCAGGTGCTGTTTGTCCTTTGTCGTGGTTTCTGTAGCACCAATTTTTCACACCATGAGGTTGTCAACTTTATGAAGAGAACCCCATTATTTAGTATCTTTTACGTTTGTATGAGGTAGCAATAGTCTTAATTCACACAGGGCACAAATATATATATATTATCTTCATCATCATTTTCTGTTGCGCTGACTGTGGAGAATGGAGTGGAGTACCACTGTAACTGGTCCCCTTGTAGAAAGCCTGCACCAAGTTTTCGTATGTTCTTGCAGCTGTGGTTTCTCTGGTGATTTTAACATCGTGAGGTTGCCAGCCCCATGTACAACCTTATATACTACTCGCCATGTACTGAGGATAATTGTTCTATTTTCTTCTTGTCCCGAAAACTACATGTTATAGATATATTTATATCTTCTACTTCTTCTTACACTCTCAGACATCTACTGGAATATTTTCAAAGAACGCAGTGGCCAGCTTCAGGATATTTCCCTCTCCATATAGTTTTTTTTTAATTTTCGAAAATGGTACTGGTGAAGTCCATATGGGCTTTCTATGTTTCTCATTTGTTGGACATCTTTGAAGCAGATGTTCAGCAGTCATTTTTTTAGTGCTACAGTTACACTCATCAGTAGTTCCTATCTGTAGCTTGTTAAATAGGTGGTATCCCAAACAGATGTGGCCCGTGCGGAGTCTGAAGATTCTCACTTGTTCTCTTCTGCTGGGCATGCAGTATGCGTCACTTATACATATATAATTTTAATTTTCTTTTACTTAGAACTACCACTGCAGCTGGCTGCTTTACAAGAAGCCTGAATGAAAGCATGCATATGCTATTGACGTGGTGGTTTCTGCATCAATTCTTTTCGCATAATGAGATTGCCAGCCTCATCTACAATATCATTTTAGTAGACTCTTACGACATGCTTGGGGAAACTGTAGTCCCATTCTCGCCTTGTCTTCCCAGACTTTTTATTTGCATGTGTGTGTGTGTTACGTGTGTTTTATGTGTGGGTTCAGATATATTGAAACTAGAAAGATATATGAGAGCAACAAATAGGACCACAATGCCATAATAAACATATCGTACAAGACAACAAAGGAAGTTGTACATGTGACGAGCAACGTCATCGTGCAATTCAAGTGTGTTCCAAAACCACTACTACAAGTGTATGCGTAGTTTTTGTCCCAGGCTTCCTGACAAAGAAGCAACAACTGTGATAACGCTATGCTCCGAAAGAAGTGACAAGAAGAGAAATAGTAAGAGGGAAGAAGAGCAGTAGATATTGGCTGAAAACTGGAAGACCTTAGGTTTGCTTCTCACTGCTGCAAAAATAAAGTTGTGGTCAGAAGTGGCAGTTTTTGTTTCGCTGAGAACGAGAGCATAGCGGGGATGAAGATGGAGTTCATTTTTTTAGACACCAGTCAAACAGAAAGACCACACTGCTGCCTTGCAGGTAGGTTGGGGACAATCAAAGGCTAAGGAAGGCAACCCGACATAAATGCCTGTCCACATCTGATGTACTGGTCCACAGGTCTAACGAAACAGTGCCATTGATGATGACGTCATTAAAAAGTAAGCAAAATGTCTTTTACTCCGTAAAGTCCCGCCGGGCTACACAGTGAAAATAGGATAAACATTACTGGCTGAACATCTGCTTTAAAAGATGTTCAACATAATATTATGAGGAACAGAGAAAGCGCACATGGCCGTCACCAGTACCATTCGTGGAAAAGCTCTATGGAGATTCAAATAGGCTCAAGCTGACTACTACTTTCTTTGAAAATATTCAAGTACACATCTGAGAGTGTACGAAGAAGAAGAACAGTACATGAACTCTAGAGTAAACATTTTAACTGTGTTACTGCCACATTTGTGGCACTGGTGAAACGTAACAAATTCCTACCATTTTGAAATCTTTTCGTCTTTTCCTTATATAGTCGGAGACATATTTCTGCCTAGAGTCTTCTCTTATTTGTCGATTAGTCTTGAATTCTTTCCAACTGATGTTCTTGAGTTTTCTAAGACATTTGTTCTCGAATGTATTCAGCTTGTTGTGTCACCATCCTGAGTCATTTTACTGCCTAAATAATTGAAACTTTCAACTTTCTGTAGTTTCTCCCCGTTCAAGATGATATCAAAGGTCTCGTTAGAAAAGTTCATAGCTTTAGTTTTAGAGGCATTTATTTGGAGACCAATTTTAACACACATGGACCCATGCATACACAGATGGACCAGCAACAAACGTAACAGAAAATGGAGGTGGAAGTGTCTTTCTGACGTTAAGCACTGATGCACACACCAAAAAAAACTGTCAGTTGGAGTAGATCAATATTCAAGTAACTTCAGAGCAGAGGCAGAGGCCTTGAAAGTTACAGAAGAGGTTGTAATGACAGAGGAAAGCACAGAGAGTCAAGTTGCATTCTTTACCGAAGCACAGTCAGTAATTGCAACATTGAAAAGCCAAAATAATACAGAACAGGATGACCTCAGAAAAGTGCTCCACAAACTATGTGAAGATTCAAAAATGTTGTGATCCAATGGATCCCATCTCATTCTAACATCACTGGAATTGAAGGGGTTGACAGACTGGCAAAGGAAGGTGGAAATCTACCTCAGCCTGATGCAAGCATAACTTTAGAGGAGGCAAAGAGTTTTATCGGAATCAGATACAGAAACAAATGGGATGTAGAACATCCAGGTCACACACAAAATGATGCACACTACCAGCTCAACAGAAGAGAACAAGTGGTAATCTTCAGACTCCTCACTGGCCACAATAGATTGAGATACCATCTATTCAACAAGCTAAAGATAGGAACTACTGATCAGTATAACTGTGGCACTGATAAAATGACTGCTGAGCATTGTGACATGTTATATAAATAGACTACATGAATTCGTCCGTCTTTGCTTCCCACCTTTGTTTCCTCATTAGTATTCACGTTTTGTTAACGCAGAACCCAGGCACTTTGATATCTGTCTAACTCATATTTTAGCCACGCCTATTTTTCTTGTTTCATGCGCTGAGGAGCGACTATCTAGATTTGTAACTGTCATTCCTTTAAAGGGGACGAACCAAGTGCTGTTACCTGAAGACCGCGTGCAAGTAGAGCCGTCAGCATTACGACAACTGACAGAATGCAACGGGCCCAAAACACGTGGAAAGTAAACCGCTTTGAAGTTCCCTACAAGCTCGAGCGAACCCTGTGATATTGTAAAATACAGGGAGACTATTGCAGAAGCCTTTGTTGTCGATGCAACGGCGAACAGAGCGAACGGAGGAAACTCTATCTCAGAAGAAAACCCCGTTCATTTCCCCTGATCGCCCAAGGCGTGACTCTCGTCATCTCTCAGCGAAAACAACACTTTTCGTGGATAAATACTCCATCCCTTAAAATCAGTTATCTAGTCGCTTCAGGAAATTTTTGAAATATCTAGCTCGACATCATAAAGCCTCTGTACAAAGTGGATAACTTAGATTTCGTGGAAATAGTTTCATTTTTCTGTTTTGCGGTAAATATATATACTTACTTAGTCGTTCCCCTTCTACCGTGAGGTGTAGAGGTTTGGAAGAGAGAGCGCCAGACTATCCTATCGGCTGTCTTCCTCCTGGCCTGGTTCCATTCTAGTCGTCGGTCCTTCAAAGATTGTACAACCTTCCTCAGATACCTCATTTCTGAGGTTTGGATCTGGCTTTTGTGGGTTGTAGTCATTGCCCATGACTCGCATCCATATGTCAAGACTGGGACATAGGTGGAGCGGTATACAGCCATCTTCGTTTTCTTACCAACCTCTCTCTTGCTGAGGAATCCTCGATTTAGGGCCTGAAAAGTCTCCCAGCTGCTGCTTTTCGAGTGGCCAACTCTTCTTTGATGCCTCCCTTTCGGTCACTAATAGCTCCGAGGTATTTAAAGTGGTCTACCTGCTCCAGGACCTATTCTCCCAGCTTAATCTGATGTCTTCTTTCTTCTCGTGATATCACCATGGATTTTGTTTTAGAGCTGCTTATGACCATCTCTCTCTTCTCCAGCTCTTCCTTCCAGACTTGCAGGTTGAATTGGAGATGTGCCTCTGATTTAGCAATCAGGGCAACATCATCAGCAAATGCCAGCTCCGAAATACAGACCTGTCTCATCTTCCAGTACCCCACTGAATACTTTCTTGTTCTCTCCTTACATGCCTTAATGACATCGTCCATGAGAAGTATGAAAAGGTAAGGTGACAGGATATCACCTTGTCTTACACCAGTGGTGGTCCTGAACTCTTCTGACTTATGGTTTGCTGTCCTCACATAATTTCTGCAAGACTTGTAGAAGCTCTGTATAGCATGAATCAGAGGTGCTGGAATGTTCTTCCTTGCCAAACAATCTCAAAGTTTGCTCCAGGGGACCCTGTCAAACGCTTTTTCCAGATCTATGAAACAAAGATGGATCTCACTCTTATACTCACGGGCCTTTTCACTCAGCTGTCTGAGTGTGAAGATTAGGTCTTGAGTACTTCAATTCGCTCGGAATCCGCACTGAACCTCATTTAGTTGTTGCTCAGCTAGGCGTCGGAGTCTCTGCTCTAGGATTCTATAGTAGATTTTACCAGGGACACCGAGAAGGGATATGCCTCTATGGTTTCCACACTGTCGATTGTCACCCTTTTTGAAAATTGGTGTTATGATGGCAATCTCCCAATCCTTTGGTATGGTCTTGTTGTACCACGCTGCCTGTATAACCCTTAAGAGTAATAGGTCGCCTGATGCTCCCATGTACTTAACCATTTCTGGTGTTATACCATCATGCCCTGCTGCTTTGCCCATCTTGATTTTCTCCAGTGCTGCCTTCAGTTCTTCCATCTTTATGTCATCTTCACCATCATTGGTTTTCTCTTCTGTGCTAGTGGTTATCATTTCTGATGCTTCATCATGCTCACCATCCAGGAGTTCTGAGAAATATTCTTTCCATCTTTCCATTACTTCCTTCGGGGCAGTAAGCAATTTGCCTTGCTTGTCCTTTATAAATTTGAGAGGGCATTGGTAAATATATATACTAGCATTTAAGTGATTTAGTGTGTTGAAGTTCTTCATTGGGATTTTCTGTGTTAATTGACTAGCATATTAAATAACATATAGCTAATTTTTCCAGCTGTAACGTAAATTTAATTACTCGCTATCACCCAGAAAGAGATGTTTTAATTGACTAGTGAATGCACTAGGCGACTGGATACTGACGGAATATATATTTATTTCTAATTCATCATGTGTAATTTTATAAATGACTAGCTCTTATTTAACGTGTTAAAAACGACAAGATAAGCTAGACACTTGTGGTTTCTAATCTAATTTAATAACAGAGTGGATAAGAGATCTTACCTTTACGCGTGTTATGATAGAATACTGATATTATGGTTAAATGTTTTATATTTCTTCCTAAATCTAGTACTGATCACAAACCAGCCTACCAGCGGCCTAAATCTGAGCAGCGGTCTAAGTCTAAATCAAATAGTACCAAAAACATTCTTATGTAATATCGGGTCTTCGAGGTTGACCTGTTCGGTCCTCTTGTTTCATCCAGAGAGAGAGAGAGTGAGAGAGTGCGAACATATGAACAATATGAATAACGATAACTGGACCTATAGCTACCCAGATTGTTTTTTTCATTTCCATTATATTCAGCCCGCTGTGGCGAAATTTCAAAACATAACATTATCCCGACTACTGACCACTGTGTTGTGGCGAGGATTTATCCAGAAAGATTTACCCACCAGACATTCTCTTTAACTATTGGAAGTACTAACTGCTGTACACTGTGAACACTAGATCTTGGTAATTATTTTGCTACCTGAACTAATTGACGTGACATTAAGATATCCAATTATCACCACCAAAGTAAGCGTTCCCCAATTAGGAGGATTAATTATTCGTGGAGGAACTGGGGCTCACTTCGGCGAAACACAATACTGGATTTTGTTACAATGTATCATGGAGATATGTTCAAGATGTTGTTAAACAACTAGTAGGTAAGCGAGATTGAATGTAGCCACAGATTGACAGGAGTATGAATCAGAGGAGTGAATAAGTCTATTGTATACTCATTGTAAGCACTTCTTGATTTGTTCGCAAATACTGTTATCTTTTTCAGGGATAGATTAACTAGGAACTCTGTTCTCTACGTTATCGTCTACTTTCTATACCATAGCGCAAATATTTTGACCTTTTGGGGTTATTAACATTCTTGCGGGATCTTGTCTCAACAGAGGGGAATGCACTTATGGGTTTATTTTTTCAAATTCTGTAACCTATGATTTCTTTTTTTATTGATATATGTTGGATGTAGTGAAGAGTTTTATATGATAATAAGCTTCAACAAAACTTAATTACTGGTGTTGGTCAGCTCAGCCCATTATCCATACTCCATTTACTATAGTTTCACGTTTGTTCGTCTGTTTGTCGTCACTTAACTGTGTGTGTGTATGTGAGTTGTTAATAGTATATATGTTAATATGTACTGAAAGTAGAATTGTCTGATAACAAATTTAAGTCGTAAAGATAGGCTGGACTAGAGTATCTTCTCAATCCAGGGACAGATTCTACCTTTAAACTATTCACTCGTGAAATCTATTTCTTTACCTTATCTCTCACTGAGTTACAACTTTTTCAGTTCTATTCAGACGGGACCAGAATCTATCTTAAATACCTATCCAAATTTACGACAAGCATCTGCTTTAAGTTGCCCAACGTATGCGAAACTGTGAAAGTACATATGGCCGACACCAATACCATTCGAAGGAAATCTGTACGGAGATTTAAATAGCCTCAAACTGACTACCTCTTTCTTTGAAAACATTCAAATAGAAATCTGAGAGCGTAACAAGAGGAAGAAGAAGACGAAGAAGAAAAAGAAGAAGAAAAAAGAAGAAGACGAAGAAGAAGAAATAGAAGAAGAAGAAGAATCATTACGGAAAAGCAGTTGTTTGATGGTTGGAAAGAAAATATTACGTTCATGTAATAATGCGCATGTCCTCCTATCTTTTCATGTTGCATGTTTCTTAATTATTCAAACCTGATTGTTTGTTTGTTGTTCTTGCTTTTTTTCCACAAAATTTATGGAATCTGCTCTATTTATACGAGGGGCGTTCAGAAAGTAATGCACCACATCGTTTTTCTCAGCTAATAATGAAGATAGAAGCATGACATTTTGTACACTTCAAATATGGCATGTGCCAATTGTGTGCACCAAATTGCACTGCAACCGGCACAATAATACGGCTGCCCTAAACCGTTGAAATGGAGCGTGTTAGCAACTTGCGTTATAAGCAGCGAATTGTGATAGAAGTTCTCGTTGCAGAGAAGAAAACTGTTGTAAATATTCACAAGCGTCTATGTGATGTGTATGGAAGTTTTGCAGTCGACAGGTATACAATCAGTAGCTGGGTTCAGAGAATCAAAGAATCAGGAAGTGGAGATACGGAGCTGCATGATCGGCCGCGCTGTGGACGTCCTGCCACAGCCACCAACGCAGAAATGTTGAAATGCGCCGAGGGCATTATTCTTACTGAAAGGCGAATCACTACTCAACAATTGCCCTTACAGCTGTCAGTCAGCATTGGTAGTGCAAATGCAGCTATAAAAACTCTCGGATTTGCTAAGGGGATGCGCAAGATGGGTTCCTCGAAGTCTCACTAATGACCACCGATTGCAAAGGAAAGCAATTTCTTCTGAATTGTTGGAGCGTTTCAATGCTGATGGAGATAACTTTTTGGCTAAGATCGTTACAGGTGACGAAATCTGGGCACATCATTTTGAACCTGAGTGGCATCATCCGCAATCACCACGAAGAAAGAAATTCAAGACAATTCCTTCAGCTGGAAAGGTCATGATCACTGTCTTTTGGGGACATTGAAGGTGTGATTCTTGTGGACGTTATGCCAAGAGGAGAGACAATCAATTCGCAAGCTTACATTAAGACATTGAAAAAACTCAATCAACGTTTTCGCAGAGTTCGGCCGCACAAGAACCAGCAGACCTGCTTCTCCTTCACGACAATACGCGACCTCACACAAGTCTGACAACACGGGAAGCAATCACCAAATTGGGTTGGACTGTACTACACCATCCAGCCTATAGTCCCTATCTGGCACCCTCTGATTTTCATCTATTTAGTCCTCTTAAAGATGAACTCCGTGGGACAAGGTTTGAAGATGATGAAGGAGTGATTCATGCAGCGAAGAAATGGCTACATGATCAAGACAAAATCTGGTACGGGCTAGGAATACATGCACTTGTTTCGCGCTGGCATAAAGTCGTACAAGTTGATGGGGATTATGTTGAACAATACCGATGTTTACAAGACATATCCATGTGTATTGTGTATAAATTTCATGCTTTTTGAATAAACAGCTCCTGAGAAAAACGATCTGCCATCAATGGTACCTATACCTTGTAGCGGTATGGCAGCTTGTGTACCCTGACAATCCCCAGAGCTATGCCAGTGGGAGTTTTACTCCTGGTAGGTTCAACCAAGCTGGACTGGTCTGTGTGGGTAGGGGTCAGACAAAAGCTGGTACCCTGGTCCTCCAGGTTGGGGGTTTTAGCATAGGGCTGACACCCCTGTCTATGTAAAAAAATAATGAAGTTACGGAACCAACATCAAATGAACAAACTTTGCTGCGGGATGAACATTCGGAGTCTGTGGCTCGTATGACTGTCAGTGGTGAAAGCCGAAAGGAAGCCACTGACATGAAAACGGATGTCCTGACCGCAAAACAGGATACAAGAATAGGATTTTGGAATGTCAGGACAATGTACGAGACAGGTAAACTAAGACAGGTCACGGCAGAAAAGAGAAACTATAGGTTACACATCCTGGGGATAAGTGAGAGCAGATGGACAGGGGCAGGAAAAGTTAAAACAGCAACAGGAGAAACAGTACTTTACTCTGGAAGAGAGGATGGACAGCACAGTGAAGGCGTAGCCATTATTCTGCAGAAAGGGATAGAAAGGACATTACTGGAATGGAAACCCATCAACAACAGACTGATACGATTGAGATTGAGAGGGAGATTCACCAACACTACTATAATACAATGCTACGCACCAACGAATGATAGCGATGAGGAGGTCAAGGATGAATTCTATCAACAACTGCAGAAAGAAATGGAAGACACACCTAGATATGATCTTGTTATAGTAATGGGAGACCTCAATGCGAAAGTTGGTACACACAATACAAAAAATGAAAGAACAATGGGGAAATGCGGCAGTGGAACAGCAAACGAAAATGGGGATAAGCTAATAAGTTTCTGTAGCATTAACAACCTGGTCATTGGAGGAACACTTTTCCCACATAAGGAAATTCATCTGCTTTAAGTTAACATGTTAACAAGTTAACATGGGAATCACCAAATGGTCGGGACAGAAACCAGATAGACCACATCATGGTTAACGGCAGATGGAGACATGCATTACAAGATGTGAGGGTAAGAAGAGGTGCAGATGTGGGAAGTGATCACCATTTAGTGGTAGCAAAACTGAAAGTGAAACTAAGAAGGGCTGGACCAACTGTAACTACACAGAAAAGGTTTGACATCAGCAAATTGAAGGACCCCCTTACCAGAAAAGCTTTTGCGGCCGACATTAAGAAACGATATCAATTTGCCAAAAGCCAGGAAAAGACATTGACTGATGATATAGACCAGAATTTCAACACCATTTCAACAATATATAAGGAAAGTAGCAAATCATGCTTAGGATTCCAGGAAAGGAAGAAGCAAGACTGGATAACACCAGAAACACTAAACACCATAAAGATGAGAAAGGAAATGAAAAGAAAGAATACAGAAGCGAAGTCCCCCAGGTTAAAGCAACTATATAGCGAACAGTACAGCCAGCTGGACAGGGAAGTTAAACGCCAAACCCGAGCCAACAAAAGGAATTTCCTAGACGATCTTGCAAAACAGGCAGAAGAGGCAGCACTGAGAAATGAACAAAGCACAGTATACAAAATAACTAAATTCATCAGCGGAAAACAAGGTGCAAACAATATTACATTAGTAAGAGATAAGCAAGGAAATCTCATCAAGACAGCAGAGGGACAGGAAACAAGATGGGCAGAGCACTTCAGAGAAACTCTGAACAAGGAAATACCAGAGACACAATTGAATGTTCCTGAGGCTGAAAACGATCTAGATGTAAATACAGACATTCCACGAAAAGAAGAAATCATCACTGCAATCAAAGGGTTAAAGAACGGTAAAGCTCCGGGCCATGATAACTTAAATGCAGAGCTATTTAAGACAGACCCTGAGCTAGCAGCAGAACTATTAGAACCTCTATTTGCACAAGTGTGGAAAACAGGGACAACACCATCAGAGTGGAACAAAGGAATAATTGTCAAATTGCCCAAAAAGGGAGATCTTGCAGACTGCAATAATTGGAGAGGAATCACTCTTCTCTCAGTTCCCAGCAAAATACTAGGCAGGATAATTATACAGAGAATTTCAAAGGCAGTAGACTACAAACGGAGGAAAGAACAAGCAGGATTTAGAAAGAACAGAAGATGTGTAGACCATATATTCACTCTCATGAACATTATAGCTGTCGTGGAATATTCTAATCCACATATATAAATTATCAAGTAAATATAAAGCCTAATAAATACATATAATAAATAAAGGAAGAAGAATGGTAAAGAACAGTGCTGTCACAATGACTGTACTCGAAATCCCCCTTGTTTTCTGCTTCGTCTGCAAATTGTAACGCTTTCACGTTGATAGTAAAAGCTTACTGTATTATACCCGCTTTCTTCAATGAAACGTGTGCTGTATTTCTTGGAAAAACATTGAGAGGCAGACTGCGTAATGACCTAAATTAATCCTAACATTAATTATACTGCGTTACCAAAACGAACGAACAGATGGACTAAAGGATAAAGAGAGAGGGAGGGCTGAAAATCAGGAACGCATGCAACACGCGTCGCGCGATACACAAATGCTGCCATCACGCGTGTAAGACTACATGCACTAACTTTTTTTCAGACGGACAGTGATAAAATACATTACCCTTCCCAGAGTTAGGTTTTAAAATCACAAAAAACGCTTATTAGGAAAGATAACAATAGATGGGTTTACGGTTGAAAACATAACAGTACCCAGACAGCACATCTTCGAAACAGGAGGTAGAAAATACATATTTTGAACGCAGCCACGTAGCTCTTTTAAATTTGGATATTTGGGTTCCTTAGGGCTTGCTGACCAAGAATATGTAAAACGTTACGCAAATAGTCCAGGAATTAATAAATTATAACCAAAATAAAATAGTGGGGATGCCTGACAGCATGGAATCATTTCTGCTCATAAAATTTTTTTATAACGTGTTTGAAAAAAATCTTACGTTACAGAATTAGCCTACCATGTAAACTCCAAATTGATTGGAGCGCAACAAATGAAAGACTAACCACGATTGGTCGGGCTATAAATACTATCTTTCGTTGTTAGGGGAGACGTGAAAAGGTAACATTTTTTTCAAACACTTGTCGAAACGTGGCCTCATTGGCTAGACTCGCTGATATACTCACTTAGGAGCGTTAGTTCGAGACCACTAGTGCAAATAATCTTGATAAAGCAACAGTGCGTTGAAGCCAGCTCATATTTGTGTTAAATAAAAGCCTGGAACATAAGCAGATGGGAATTTGTGCCAGTAATTGTGCCAGAATTCATTGCTAATCAACGTATCTGTGTTTATTTCCATGAAATTGTGGTAAGCTTGAACCATTCAGTATCTTTTAATGAAAATTGAATGTAAATTGTTAATTTATGCCTGTACATATATGTGTAGTTCAGTGGCAAACAGGAGATAAAGCCTATAATGCTCCAGCCTGAACAGAGGGTGTCGGAGGGAAGTAAAACGGCATGGAATGGCCAAATAGTACACTGACACCTGGATGATTGATTAGACAGAAATAATGCTGGAAGTGCAGAGGCGTAGTGACCATTAAGGAGGGTAATGCTGGTATAAAGTATTTCAGATGAAGCTGACAGTTGGCCTAACGCTCTGAACTCAATGTTTGTGTTGTATTGTGCTCAGTGTAGAACTAGAGTATCAATTAGTTATGAAGTAGAAGGTATATCCTTCTTGTTTTCAGGGACCGTGGTCTTGATGGTATTGAGCAGCACCTGGTCAGAGCTTTGCTGAATCCAGAGTCGGACAGCATACTCCTTGGTCCATTTAGCTATCAGTGAGGTGTCTCCAGAGCCCAGAAGAGAATTCGAGCAGAGGAGTCCTTCCCTGCCGCCATCACGCAAGATAAGCTGATTTGGCCAGCTGAGCTCAACATTATGTCCCCTCATCTTGAAATAACTTTGTAAAAATAACATTCAGAGGGGAATTTAATTGTCTTAATATCAGGAACTGAGAACATCTCCAATACTAGTCCCAAAAGACAAACTATTGAAGTCATGATGACAAATACCAACAGAGCTTGAACAAAACAAAACCAGTATTACCTCATATTACCACTACACAACTGACACACATAGGATATTTTAATAATATATGTCACTACAATATTCATATTGATAAAGTCTGTACATATACTTGTAATTAAAATTGATTGTGATTCCTGGTTCCTTTGTATTTGAATCAGGACACATATACCTTTATGATAACCATGAATACATGTTGTTATTTGAAAAGTTATCAGTGACTCCTTAAGATATTCTCATAGAGTGTTATATGTATGTGAGTGTCACAGTGTTGTCAAGAGTAGTGGATTAAATTAAATTGTTTATCTGTCTGTTGTTGTGACTTACACTTCATCATACACATACCCTAGACACATAACGTAGTCATCACACTATTCCAGAATAATTCTGACTGAGATATATAGATATGTGGTAGCAAGTAAGGTTATCTATAATACACTACTCTTAATAGATATAGATACCTTCACAGCTGATCTCAGTCAGTACACTAAGTCCCATATAAATATTTATAACATCCCACTTCACCACATATATTGGGGGCTCGTCCGGGATTTTGAATCTTTCCCTATTAAAAATAGTGGGGGTAATTCACTTCAGGGAATATAAGAATTAAAAAGTATCCTTGGGTGGAATTAAATAAGGTTGAGCTCACGGTGCCTGTGTTGTCCATTAGATATATTTAGAGATTAAATTGTTGGTTAGACATTGTAGAAATTTACCTGATAGACAATGGCGGACCTGGCCAAGTTTCGATCTGCTGCTGTACAGACTGCAAAAGAGTTAGGATTAGATGGGCAAGTTATGGTTGCCTATGTCACTACGGAATGTGACAAATTTATTGAACGCGAAGAAAGAAGATTAGAAAAAGAGGCCGAAAGAAAGTTAGAGGCTGAGACTAAGAGGTTGCAGATTGAGGCTGACAAAGAGGCTAAGAAATTGGAAGCAGAAAGAGAAGACAAAAGATTAGCTGCAGAAAGAGAAGAGAAGAAATTAGCTGCAGAAAGGGAAGCAGAAGAAAATTAGCTGCAGAAAGGGAAGCAGAAGATAAAAGATTACAAAGGGAACATGAGTTACGACTAAGGGAGTTTGAGTTTCAGGGCCATGCTCCTGAAAATGGTGCCAGTCCCTTTGCCTCTGATGCCACTGCTAGCCAAGGAGCCTCAACCTCAGCTATGAATTTTCATTTAGATCATTTTGTTGAGAAAGACGATGATATTGAGAGCTACCTAAATAGGTATGAGCTATTAGCTACCACGTATGGGTTAGAGAGAGAAAGGTGGAGCTTAAAGTTATCTCAGGGACTTCGTGGGGCAGCTTATGAAGTTTTTGCAAAAAATGAGCAGAGGTGATCAGGAAAATTATGACATGCTAAAGCAGGCTCTTTTGTTAAGGTATGAAAAGAATGCAGAATTTTATAGGAAAAAAATTTAGGAATGCTAAACTACTGTCAGGTGAAACATATCACCAAATTCTCTGCACGAATAGAGACATACTTGGAGAAATGGACTTCTCTGGGGAAAACCCAAGATCTTAAGGAAATGGTCCTTATAGAGCAACTAAGAGAGTCCATGGCTCCAGACCTGAGAAAGTTTCTCATGGAACAAGGTGCAGAGAGGCTGGGTGAGTTGCTAAATGTTGCTGAAAGGTATCAAGCAGCTCAAGCAGAGGTAACAGGTAATAAAAAGAAACAGGTGGACAACTTTAGGGCACCACAGAACTTTAATCAATTTGATCCTAGGGATCAAAATAAGGTAAGCACCAATTTGATAGGCCACGGTATGACAATAAAAATAAATTCCCACAATTCGATGAAAGGAAATATAATGAAAGAAAATCTTTCAACCAAGGAAAAAGGTGGTGTAAGAATTGTCAGATGGACAATCATGACACTGACCGTTGCAGAAGGAAACCTGTGTATATGGCAACCCTTCAGGTCAGGTCGACCTCAAGACAGGAGGAGGATATTATGTTAGATACCACTCCAGAAGAGATGAGGAAGGCAAAGGCTGGGGATAAAACACTCAAGCCTTGTTTCAGAAAATTGTCAACTTGTCATACAACTCCAGGCAAGGGAGATTTTTACATGAAAAACAAGTTGATGTATAGGAAGACTGGAGCTAGATCCAAAGGTCAGGGACAACTGGTACTTCCTAAAAGATATAGGGCAGACTTAATAAGGAGCCTACATGTGAAACCAGATGGGGACCATGAGAAGATAGGTACCATCATTCAAAAGGTGGCTCACAATTATTATTGGCCCAAAGCAAGATGGGACATTGAGAATTTTGTAGAAAGGTGTAGCATAGCACATGAGGGAACACCCACAAGTGGGAACATGGATCAGGACCTGGACACGCCACGGGGCAAAATTAGGCCTGATAATAAAAAGAGATATAAATTTGAAAAAGTGGACCAAATGGAATGGGAAGCCCCTTTTCACGGACAAGCTTCACTTAACTGTTTTACAATGGGCACTATGCGGAGAGTGCAAAAGGATGTCTTACCCCAGGATAAGCCGAAAATCCCTCAATCGGACTTAAACAAACTGGAGGAAGAGGATGTAGGGAGGAAATCTCTCATCAAGAATTTTAAGTGGGGAGAAAGCCCCAAAAGAATTGGTAGCGGTCGTTTTGTGAATGATAATTCTGGGAGGAAAAATCATCACTATAAAGCTTCGAGTGGAAGAGACCATACCGGTGCATGGACAAATAGGTCCACACAATTAAAGGTCCATATGTAGCTTTGTTAAGAACGTGGACTGATGAAAAGGCAGAGGAAAACATTACATCTTCATACCAATATGTGAATGAGCTGACCACTCGGTTAAAAACTGGCTGGAAACTTGCCAATGAAAATTTGAAACAAGCCAGGAAGAAACATGCTGCCTATTATAACAGGAAGGCGAAAGACAGAGATTTGGCTGTGGGAGAGAAGGTACTGCTTCTTTTGCCTGGGAGTCAGAATAAGTTACAAATTGGATGGCAGGGTCCATATACAGTTTTAGAGAAGGTGTCTAGAACAAATTATAAGATAGATAAGAAGGGAAAGAAAAAATCTATCATGTGAATCTCCTGAAGAAATATTTGGAAAGAGAACATCAGGAAGAGACACACTTGTTGACCTTGTCCATCGCCATGGAGATGAAAAAGGAACCACTTTCATCATTTGAATATCCATTACACCCCTGTGAGACAGCAGCACAGGTGAAAATCAGTACACATTTAACGAAAACTCAGAAAGAGAGAGTGCAACAGGTTCTAAATAATCATGCAGAGGTGTTAACAGACCGACCAGGGCATACAAACCTATTGGAATATGATATGAAACTAATAGACTCCACACCTGTCTGTATGAAACCATATTCGATTCCGTTTGCTAAGGAGAAAGCTTTGAAGGAAGAGATAGACTATCTATTGAAGGAAGGAATTATTTCGCACAGTGAGTCTTCGTATAGTTCCGGTGTGGTACTCTTAAGGAAGCCCTCTGGAGAACATAGACTCTGTATAGATTACAGGAGACTGAATGCTATTACAGAAGGACAGGTGGATCCATTGCCGGATACAAATCAGCTGTTTGCCAGACTAAATAAAGCTAAATATTTCTCCAAAGTGGATCTGAGTAAAGGATATTATCAGATTCCAGTAAAGCCTGAGGTTAGACCATACCTAGCTTTTAGTACCTCAGAAGGACACTATGAGTTTAATAGATTGCCATTTGGATTGAAGAATGCGCCTAGTGTCTTCTCTAGAATGATGAGAAAATTATTGGATCCTCTGAATAATCCCTGTATAACAAATTTTATGGATGATATCCTTATAGCAACAGAAACATTTGAGGAACACATTGACTCTCTGAACATGCTGTTTGATCGACTTAGGGAGGCAAATTTAACAGCCCGACCAACCAAATGTTGCGTTGGATGTAAAGAATTGGAATTTTTGGGACACACAGTTTATCAGGGAAACATGACCCCTGACCCAAAGAATTTAGAGAAACTACAGAAAGCCCCCGAGACCACAAACCAAGAAGGACGTGAGATCCTTTGTCTCATTATGTGGTTTCTACCAGAAGTATATCAAAAACTTTAATTCCATATGTGCACCGTTAACTGAATTGACACGTAAAGGACATCCAGATCGCATTACATGGACACCACAATGTGAAATGACTTACCAAGAATTGAAGGAAAAGCTCACAAGTAAACCCATTTTGAAATTACCTGACTTAAGTCAAGAATTCATAGTAAGGACGGATGCAAGTAATATTGGGTTAGGTGCAACTCTACTACAGAGATCTGATGCATTGGATGGGGAATTAAGCCCAGTGGCATATGCTAGCAGAAAGTTGAATAAAGCTGAAATCAACTACTCAACTAGCGAAAAAGAATGTCTTGCAGTAATATGGGCGATAAAGAAATTCAATATTTATCTATATGGGAAGGCATTTAAGTTGCAAACAGACCACAAACCGTTATCGTTTCTAGCACAGGCTAAGCATGAGAACTCTAGGTTACTCCGATGGTCTTTACTTCTGGCTCCATATAATTTTAGCATTGAGTATATATCTGGAAAAACCAATTTGGGAGCGGATTTTTTAAGCCGCCATCCGTGTGATGAGAATCACCGTAAACCCCAGAAATAATAATAAATTTCTCTATGTGAATATAGAATAAAGGACTGACATATAATGTCTGTTTTAAGAGGGGAGGTGTCGTGGAATATTCTAATCCACATATATAAATTATCAAGTAAATATAAAGCCTAATAAATACATATAATAAATAAAGGAAGAAGAATGGTAAAGAACAGTGCGGTCACAATGACTGTACTCGAAATCCCCCTTGTTTTCTGCTTCGTCTGCAAATTGTAACGCTTTCACGTTGATAGTAAAAGCTTACTGTATTATACCCGCTTTCTTCAATGAAACGTGTGCTGTATTTCTTGGAAAAACATTGAGAGGCAGACTGCGTAATGACCTAAATTAATCCTAACATTAATTATACTGCGTTACCAAAACGAACGAACAGATGGACTAAAGGATAAAGAGAGAGGGAGGGCTGAAAATCAGGAACGCATGCAACACGCGTCGCGCGATACACAAATGCTGCCATCACGCGTGTAAGACTACATGCACTAACTTTTTTTCAGACGGACAGTGATAAAATACATTACCCTTCCCAGAGTTAGGTTTTAAAATCACAAAAAACGCTTATTAGGAAAGATAACAATAGATGGGTTTACGGTTGAAAACATAACAGTACCCAGACAGCACATCTTCGAAACAGGAGGTAGAAAATACATATTTTGAACGCAGCCATGTAGCTCTTTTAAATTTGGATATTTGGGTTCCTTAGGGCTTGCTGACCAAGAATATGTAAAACGTTACGCAAATAGTCCAGGAATTAATAAATTATAACCAAAATAAAATAGTGGGGATGCCTGACAGCATGGAATCATTTCTGCTCATAAAATTTTTTTATAACGTGTTTGAAAAAAAATCTTACGTTACAGAATTAGCCTACCATGTAAACTCCAAATTGATTGGAGCGCAACAAATGAAAGACTAACCACGATTGGTCGGGCTATAAATACTATCTTTCGTTGTTAGGGGAGACGTGAAAAGGTAACATTTTTCAAACACTTGTCGAAACGTGGCCTCATTGGCTAGACTCGCTGATATACTCACTTAGGAGCGTTAGTTCGAGACCACTAGTGCAAATAATCTTGATAAAGCAACAGTGCGTTGAAGCCAGCTCATATTTGTGTTAAATAAAAGCCTGGAACATAAGCAGATGGGAATTTGTGCCAGTAATTGTGCCAGAATTCATTGCTAATCAACGTATCTGTGTTTATTTCCATGAAATTGTGGTAAGCTTGAACCATTCAGTATCTTTTAATGAAAATGGAATGTAAATTGTTAATTTATGCCTGTATATATATGTGTAGTTCAGTGGCAAACAGGAGATAAAGCCTATAATGCTCCAGCCTGAACAGAGGGTGTCGGAGGGAAGTAAAACGGCATGGAATGGCCAAATAGTACACTGACACCTGGATGATTGATTAGACAGAAATAATGCTGGAAGTGCAGAGGCGTAGTGACCATTAAGGAGGGTAATGCTGGTATAAAGTATTTCAGATGAAGCTGACAGTTGGCCTAACGCTCTGAACTCAATGTTTGTGTTGTATTGTGCTCAGTGTAGAACTAGAGTATCAATTAGTTATGAAGTAGAAGGTATATCCTTCTTGTTTTCAGGGACCGTGGTCTTGATGGTATTGAGCAGCACCTGGTCAGAGCTTTGCTGAATCCAGAGTCGGACAGCATACTCCTTGGTCCATTTAGCTATCAGTGAGGTGTCTCCAGAGCCCAGAAGAGAATTCGAGCAGAGGAGTCCTTCCCTGCCGCCATCACGCAAGATAAGCTGATTTGGCCAGCTGAGCTCAACATTATGTCCCCTCATCTTGAAATAACTTTGTAAAAATAACATTCAGAGGGGAATTTAATTGTCTTAATATCAGGAACTGAGAACATCTCCAATACTAGTCCCAAAAGACAAACTATTGAAGTCATGATGACAAATACCAACAGAGCTTGAACAAAACAAAACCAGTATTACCTCATATTACCACTACACAACTGACACACATAGGATATTTTAATAATATATGTCACTACAATATTCATATTGATAAAGTCTGTACATATACTTGTAATTAAAATTGATTGTGATTCCTGGTTCCTTTGTATTTGAATCAGGACACATATACCTTTATGATAACCATGAATACATATTGTTATTTGAAAAGTTATCAGTGACTCCTTAAGATATTCTCATAGAGTGTTATATGTATGTGAGTGTCACAGTGTTGTCAAGAGTAGTGGATTAAATTAAATTGTTTATCTGTCTGTTGTTGTGACTTACACTTCATCATACACATACCCTAGACACATAACGTAGTCATCACACTATTCCAGAATAATTCTGACTGAGATATATAGATATGTGGTAGCAAGTAAGGTTATCTATAATACACTACTCTTAATAGATATAGATACCTTCACAGCTGATCTCAGTCAGTACACTAAGTCCCATATAAATATTTATAACATCCCACTTCACCACAATAGCGCAGTGCTCAGAATGGCAAAGACAGCTTTACATAAATTTTGTTGATTTTGAAAAGGCTTTTGACAGCATACATAGGGACAGTTTATGGAAAATACTGAGGGCTTATGGAATTCCAAGCTGCATAGTGTCAATCATAAAAAGCCTCTATGCCAACTTTACGTGTAGTGTTGGGCAGAGCAACCTAACCTTCGAGGTGAAGACAGGAGTACGACAGGGATGCCCCTTATCAACCACTCTATTTTTAACAGTCATAGACTGGGTGATGCGCCAGACAACAGAGGGCAGTCCAAGAGGAATAAGATGGACTACATTTTCTACATTGGAAGATCTGGAATATGCAGATGACATTGCACTGCTGGCACATTCACATCAACACATCCAGGAAAAAACGGATAGACTTAATAAAATTAGCCAGCAGGTGGGCTTGAACATCAATTTAAAGAAGTCTGAGGTCATGACGCTCAATGTGAGCAACCCTGAGCCCATATCAGTAAGGAATCAGCAGCTGGTACAGACAGATACCTTCACATACCTAGGAAGCATAGTAACACCAGATGGTGGGGCAGGCAAAGACATCAACATCAGAATGAATAAGGCAAGAACAGCCTTCTTTAGCCTAAATAACATCTGGAAGTCCTCCCAATACAGCACAAGCACAAAATTAAGATTATACCAGAGTTGCGTGCTTTCTGTGCTTCTCTATGGTGCGGAATGCTGGAGAGTCACAGAGAAGGAAATGTCAAAATTGTCCTCTTTTCACACAACATGCCTAAGAAAAATTCACCGCATCTTTTGGCCGAATACCATCACCAACCAAGATCTGCTTACTCGTAGCAAGCAAGAGGACATGCACACCATCATAGCTGGCAGACGCTGGAGCTGGGTTGGTCATGTCCTCAGAAGAGACCCCGATGCCATCACAAGAACAGCTATGTTTTGGACCCCTGAAGGAAAGCGAAAGAGAGGCCGACCAAAAACAACTTGGCGGAGGACTGTGGAGGCTGAGATGCAAAGAATGAACCAGAGCTGGGGCACTGTACGAAGGATGGCCACCGACCGTGCAAAGTGGAATAAATTTGTTGTTGCCCAACAAGACGCCACTAGGCGTGATGGCCACTGACTGCTTTGACGGTCGGATGTTAAGGATCGAAGAAGAAGAAGAAGAGAAAAACGATGTGGTGCATTACTTTCTGAACGTCCCTCGTACAAGCAGAATTCACCGTGCAATTCATAGCGGGTAAGCATGAATGTGTATCTCCATCGCATTCGAATTTTTATATTCTGCCAAAGAAACACTATTGCTCATCATGGATGAAGCTTTTATGGTTTTGTGTTTTTGATTTCCTCTGAAGGAAAATGGAAATGAATTAAATGACCATAGGAGAATTAGTGCCACCATCATGGCATGCAGCAGAGAGAGAACGCGATATAATTATTTCCCAGCCATGTCTTGGAGGGTTACGTGCTCATTACCTACTAATTTCGGAGTGATCAAACTTACATTTATACAGTTTTTAAAACTACAACTTACAATAAAGCCATAATTTTGACTTGTATTCCACTGATAGCGTCCGTGTGGGTCTTCGCATTGAGGTGATATGAAGTCAGAGTGTCGACCTTTCAAATCTGCCTTTGCAGTGATGAGTCCTTTCAAGCTCTTTGGGATGTCTTCAGTTTTGCTATCTCCTATGAATATGACAATGTCTTTATACATATGGACAACAAAGGGCACGACAGACAGACTGGCAGGCAGGCAGAAAGACAGACTGGCAGGCAGACAGAGAGTCAGACAGAGAGACAGACAGACAAGCAGGCAGAAAGACAGACAGGCACGCAGGCAGACAGACAGACGGGCATACAGACAAAGAGAAAATAGACGGACAGACAGACGAACAGATAGAAAGACAGACTGACAGGCAGGCAGATAGATAGACAGAAAGACAGATAGACAGAAAGACAAAACTTTATTTTCACAGGACTGAGAATTGGGAACAGGACAGTCTGACATTCTGCCCTTCCTTTCTCTCATCGTTCATACTGAATTCATTTATTCTCACAATCATTTTACATATTAATTTAAAGGAATGCAACACTGCAGAAGTATAATAACAGCATACTCACATTTGCAGTATCTAATTATAATCTTGAAATATAATATGTTGAAAAGAACAAAAATCATAACTGGAATCTGCACTAACTATTATGTATTTATTCAAAAAGAAAGACAGACTGACAGACAGACAGATGGACAGATAGATAGATAGATAGATAGATAGATAGATAGATAGATAGATAGATAGATAGATAGATAGATAGATAGATAGATAGATAGATAGATAGATAGATAGATAGATAGATAGATAGATAGATAGATAGATAGATAGATAGATAGATAGATAGATAGATAGACTGGTTGACAGGTTCATATACTGAGCTCTTTCTTATTTCACTGTTGCTTAGTCTTCATTTTTCTCTTTTTCTTGTTTCTTCCAACAACTACAATTATTATTATTATTATTCCTCTGATTATTTTATTGTATCGTGATTCTCATTCAACCTTTTTTTAATCATCTTCGTTAACATTTCTTCTTTCTCTTCTCATGTTCTTTTGTTAAGCCCTTCCTAGCTGACAACACACTTTAATTATGATTTATATGACTCATTGTGCCTCTCAACTACCTTTCTATGCTCTCATCTTTCAATCCGCGCTCTCAATTATAACGGTAAATTATTCATAGATGTTGAAGGTAATGTGATACGTCATCTAAAAAAAAATACCACATTGAGAAATCTTACCATCAAATAACAATATATTGGAAACAAATCCGGCTTTCGGGTTGCCTCTTTTCTCAAATCCATTCTGTGAATTAATATAAAACAATGAATTATGTGTATGACATGCAACACTGTTGTCTTTAGATCAGTGTGCGCATTTAAAAAAATGTTATATTATCATTTAATTCGTTCATTCATGTTTGCTCCTTATGAGTATGGATCGCAGTTGGGTTCCTCGAAGGGCGCCTCCGCCAAGCATTCTCATTCCCTTGTGGTAATGGTTTCTGTGGCAATGTGTTTTATATGCTGCAGCAGCTGCCATGACTTCATATTGGTCGCCTTGCTTGACGTGGCTGAGGTCTTATTCTTTCTTCGTCTCATCAGAGACCCCGGGAACTCCACGGGGCAAATATTATCATTTATTGACCCCCATTAACCCCTACTATTTCTTCCATACAGAAACTTATAATCATGTGTTGAAAAAATTATTATTATTATTTATCATTGTGCTCCCAATGGATTACGGAACCATCATTGTTTAAGCCCCCTTGCAAGAGTCCTGCACCGAAATGTGTTCTTGCGGCTGTGGTGTGCGCATTAATTTGTTTTATATGATGAGGTTGCCAGCTCCAAGGACAACCTCTTATTTGTTGCATCGTACGACATGCGTGAATGTGACATATTATGTTATAGATTTCATATTATCTATTTCTTATCTACACTTTTCTTTTACCCAACTTTCATCTACGTACTTTTGTTAACTTAACACCATCCTACATTCTAAGATCTGTCTTTTCTTTCTAAATTATCATGCCTAGTTTAGCGTTATGCGTGATTCCCTTTGATGAGAGTTTGCCAGCAGACCTGATTAGCATTTAATGTTAATACCAACGCCAGAGATCGAAATCGTGGTAATAGATCAGACAGTGATAATAAGGGAGAAATTGTCTATTACCTTTCCCTGATCTGTTCGCCGATAGGTTAATTATACACGGCGAAAGAATTTGAGATCAAAGACGGGCTCGCTTTATTTCGTTTATGACCACATCTGCAGATGGCAAATAGTGTGATTTTTCGATAGAAGGAAATCTTGCACTGTCTGGTCAAACATGTTAGCAGGATCTAAGAGAGACTGTTCGCTCGGTGCTCGGGTCTGCAGCTGTAGCAATATGTAGATTTCTTTCATGTCTAGAAGTTGAGCAGAGATTTTTCCCGTAGGTGCCAACATATGGCAGAGGTTCGGAGTTTCGGTCCTAGGGGAATAAGGGCTTTGATACGCGTATTTTCCCTAGATTTAACCGTTTTTTTTTCAATGTGTATCTGAGAATAACCATAAGAGAGAACATTTTTGTACTTAAATACTTGGGTCTTCAAGGTAAACCTGTCTGGCATTGTGGTTGCATCCAGAAAGAGACAGAGTACCGACCTAAAGGACATTAAGACTAAATGCTGTAACTGGGTCTATCGAGCCAGATTATATTTCTTTCCTATAATCTCATTTACATTCAGCCCTGTGGCGAGAAAAATTACAACCATTAACATTTCCGACGTTTGACCAATTGTGGTGTGACAAATGAATTGTTTATACTGAGAGAAGTTACCAACCTGACATTTCCGAAGTACTGGAAATCTCAAGAATTATGACACTGTGAGCACTGTGGCATCTCTTACCTGAACTGATTTCCAGTGACATAAACAGCAATCCTAGAATATAAACAGTGAAGTTAACGCTCCCCGGAGAATTGGAATTAACCAGTCTCTGTAGAGCTGGGGGTTAATCTTTGCCTAAAGAACACGGGATCTGCTGTGCATGTGTATATGTCCTAAAGATTGTTCCAGAAGGTGAAAATCAAGTTTGTAGGTAAGAACGAATGTCAGTGGCCACTGCTGTATGAATAGAATGAAAGCAGGAATGAGTGACTCTTTATAGTATAACTCATGCACCCACTTTGTTTTTTCCTTTGCAAGTTTTGCTAATGCTGTCCCTTTATTTCTTTCAGAATAGATTAACGTATAACTTTATTGTATTTGATTTTGATATTCAAAGATATTTTTGTGTTGTAGTTTCTTTATGATAAATAAAATTTACATAAACTGTATCTACGTGTGTCGGTCAGCTTGTCCCAAAGATCCATATTCCATAGATTTAGTTTTCACGTCTGTGCGTCTAATTGTCGTCACGTATCTGTGTGTGTGTAGATGTGAGTGATTGAAGATATATATATATATATATATATATATATATATAAATAATATATATATATATATATATAAATATATATATATATATATATTTATAGGAAACTGTCTGATCAAAGAAATCTCAGTCGGGATCGATAGGCTGGTTTGATTACCTCTCAAATCCAGGGACAGATTTTTACCTTTCACCATTTCACTTGTGAAATTCTATATCTTTACCTTTCTCTCACTGCGCTATCACCTGTTCTAGTCCTATTCAGGAGGGGCCAAAATTGATCTTAATTACGCTATCGAAAATATAAGACAGTTAAAGAGCAAAAGTACCATTCTTTTTCTATATCCCCAGAGACCACCGAAAAATCCCCCAGATATCGTGGGCTCCCTAAAGAAAAACTAAACCACTAGGAAAGTACGGATCAACGAGCAGAATACTAAACGGTTTAGACACAGAAGCGAAATAGAAAAGCGTCTAGAAATACAACAAGCATTGTATCATAGACTTGGAACCAAGGGCGGACTGAGTGGTCGGGTAATGGGGCGGAGGGCCGGCAGCATAAAGGGTCTGCTCTCACTTAGTGTCCATTTACGTTGGATGGATGACTAGGGGACAAGGGTTCTTATTGTTCGTGGGCACAGAACAATATCAGTCCCCAACCTGCTTAGAAGGATATGCTTTGACATCCTTTCCCAATAAAGTCAAAGATCTGACACATCTAAATTGCTACTGCCTAATCAGCCTGTTTTTCAGGCCACGAGATACATCAAAGAAATGGGAGATAGAGCATCCAGACCAACCTTCAAACAATCTACCACTCCCTCGATCAATTTTATTCTACGCCGTTTTCCATTCCTGCTATCTTCCATTTTGAAGTCCTATTATTCACATGTGAACCTTTAGGTGTCAGGCGGGGGTAGAGTCCTTTCTTCTCCAGTCAAAGATACCGGGTTCGAATCTGCTCTTGTGTTACAGATGGCAAAGGCAGCGAAAAGAAAGGGAACTGGCCATCCCAACCTCATAAAGTGGACACCTAGCACAGTTGTCACGGCGCTATTTCGCAGTGCATCTTTTGTACGAAAGCCAGCCGGGCGAAGCCGGGGCTTCCCGATTTGGTGTGTCATGTGACCACCTGAAGTCGGGGGAAAAGGCGCAAAGTTAGTTAGTCAGATACTAGCCGTGGTCCGAGTATGACAGATATTTCCCCTTTGCCAGCGAGTTAGCTGTGAAGTTCATGTGATGGACTATTTGTTCTAAGTGCTTGCCATATTTCGTTCCTGATGAATTATTACGTTGTTATTCTAGTACAGTGTAGTGTGCTACCTCTCAAGATCTCACACGGTGTTGTAAATTAATTCTAATGTATGTTGTTTGATGTGGCTAGTGTCTAGGGGATGCAATGAAATGATGGTACATCAAAACAACACAGTATAACTCTTTAATACAATCTTAATAACGCTGTGGTTTAAGTTTTCAATTAGGAATATTTTTTTTAAACAATTTTTATTGTGCCTGTCCTGCAATCTCTTTTGGACAGGTCTTTTAAAAACTGAAGAAAATGTGTGTTACACTAAAAAAGTGAACTGAAAATAAAGACTCTTGGTCCAACAATAATACTATTAATATTAAAATGTTCCGTAAGGTGTTTCACAGACTGTTAAGTAATAATTAATAATGTGAGTCAGTTATTGAAGAGACCGTTTATGTCATCATTTCCCCGAGAGTTTCTGTTAATGGGTAGGGAAACAGTTTTCTCCAGATAAAGTGTCACGTTGCCCAGATTGTGGCACATAACCTGAAATTTCCTTCGTGAAGATTCAATCGTTGATAAGGCTCTGTAAAGAACATCAGCTCTCAGAGCTCCACTTGACAATTATTATATGGAATACGCTGTACTGGAGACGTTACTGTCTTCAACTCGTACTTCAGCTTTCCTGTCACTGGCTGGTAACAGGAAATAAAACCCTGCAACATAAAAGACACCCTGGCCTTTTCATATCTGTTATATTCTTCCCTTTACTTTCTACAGCTTCCGGCCTTCACGTGTGGCTCAATTTGAGCCCGGCGGAACTGTTTCCACTGACGGGAGAAGGGACAAAGGCGAGCGACTGGCGCCTTAAAACCAGCAGCTTCGGGCAGATAGGGCTCGTGATCCTTGGTTGGTAGCTTATCTAAGAGAAGGAACTCTGAATTCAAATCACCGCTGCCTTGCGGGAATATCCATTTATGGAATTGGCTTCGGGAGTAAACCCTGAGGATAAATCCTGAGTCGGAGTCCCTAAGGCAGTCTAATGTCGATTCGACATTATTCTGGCAACTCCTGCGACATGGCTGGTACCAAACTGTATCGGCTACTGCCGTTCCTTTGGATCTACCGGCTGTGTGGAGAGGGGGAACGTGCTGCATGGGCAACAGCTTGATCTCCATATAACTGTGCCCAAGCTCGCGCCCTGGAGAGGACACTCTAGCTTCACCCTATAGGTGTCGGCAAAACACGGGAAGTAGCAGTTACCGGTTATAAGCATTTTGCCCAATTGGCGTAGGGCATGGCGCCAGGGGCTACTTCCGACAGTGGGAGAGGTTCTAGGATCTCACTGGACAGCTACCGCCCGCTTCAAGCTGGGCAGCCCCCAGTCAATAAGGTGTTGTCCCGCCACTGTCTGCTTTCCCCATTGGGTGCATGGGGATTAGGGTCAAACCCGAACTGTGGACAGAAAATTTTGCACCAAGCAATTATCGAAAAAATAGAAACAAGCAAACTCTCAGATTGGGATGCTGGAACGTCCGGACTATGTTGACTGGACTATCCGAAAACTTACAGGATGTAAACGATGTAAGGAAGACAGCCATAATTAATGATGAGCTTAAACGACTTCAGGTGGATATAGCTGCACTTCAGGAAACGCGCCTGGCGGGCTCTGGAATGGTGAGCGAGAAGGACTACACATTTTATTGGCAAGGGAAAGATCTTAATAAAGCTAGAGAACATGGAGTAGGTTTTGCGGTCAAAAAATCGCTAACTAAAATGGTTGAACCAGGCGAGAATGGATCAGAACGCCTGTTAACGCTCCGCCTGCAAACTAGCACAGGTCCCATCACCCTTGTCAGTGTGTATGCTCCTACTCTGTACTCTGTCTCAGAAGCTAAAGATGAGTTCTACGAGAATCTAACAGCAATTACACTGACAAACAACATTTTTCTTTCTTATATAAGAATAAGTGTTCTTATGTCAGTTTCTTGCGCTGATTTCAAATCTGAAATCCGTTTATCTCTATCACGTCGGGTTCTTAAGATATTTGTGAATAAATATATTTTTGGGAAACCGTTATTTGCTCCGTTTCATTTTTACTATATAACTTATTAAAAATTAATAAAAAGCAACATAATTCTACTTATTATACTGCTAAAAGATGCATGACATATGTTTCGCGATTTTTCAAATAGTTACTGTATTTTGAAATAATTCTGAGCAAAATATGGCTTCTAGAAGTTGTAGAAATTCGGCTGATCTGTTCTGTTACGTGTGCGGATATTTTACCGATCGTGTTGACCAGAAAAACTTTACATCATTACTAAGGAAAGCATATGAACTTTATTTCGATTCGAAAGTTGATGATGCAAATAAATCTTGGAAGCCAAATGCAGTTTGTTCGATGCATTGGCAGGTTGGTTACGAAAATCGCCGAAGCATAAGTCGATGCCTTTTGGAGTGCCAGTAATATGGCGTGAACATACAAATCACACTACTGATTGTACTTCTGCTTGACAAATATCCATGGTTTCACTTTTAAAACTAGAAAGTCTGTGGTTTATTCAAATATTGAATTGGTTTCGAAACCAGTGCCTCATGATCCAATCACGTGTCCGATACAAGTACCACCAGAACATAATCCGTTGGACGTGAATGAACCATCAGAAAGTGATAGTTTACCTGCTTTAGAAACTAATTCTGACTCAGATTACATACCGGTGAATGATGGTGTTTACTTAATTAACCATTCAGAACTTTCAGATCTAATACTTTGAGATGGATGATGACATTTGCTATTGCAAAGATGTAAACGGTCATGAGCACATAGTCAACGAATGGCGATTTTTCATCGATTCTTCCAAGACTAGTCTAAAAGCCGTGTTATTGCATAACAGAAATTTATTTTCATCAATTCCAGTCACCTACTCTGTTCATATGAAAGAAACTTATGACAATATGGCTATACGTTTGGAAAAAATAAAGTACAATGACTACCAATGGCGGATTTGTGGAGACCTAAGGTCATTGCTATTCTCACGGGCATGCAGACTGGGTATACTAAATTTTGTTGCTTCCGATGTGAATGGGACAGCCGCAACAGACAGGAACATTATGCAAGAAAGGTGTGGCCTATCCGGGATCGTATGCAGCTCGGGCATAAAAATGTAATACACGAGCCATTAGTTAACAAAGACAGCTTCATTTTACCACTGTTACATATAAAGTTGGGGCTCATAAAGATTTTTGTAAAAGCGTTAGATAAAACGAGCAATGCTTTCACTTATCTTCGAGAAAAGTTTCCGCAAGTTAGCGATGCAAAGATAAAGGAAGGTATCTTTGTAGGACCTCAGATTAGGAAAGTTATTGCTGACAAACAATTCGAGAACTTGTTACATGGTAGTGAACTTCGCGCATGGATGGCATTCAAATCGATCGTCGATAACTTTCTGGGAAATCACAAATCTGTTGACTATGTTGCATATTGTTTAGCAGTGCATAGATGCATACAGAATTATGGGCTGTAACATGTCCCTCAAAATCCATTTGCTCGATTCGCATCTTGACTTTTTCCCTGACAACCTTGGCGAAGTCAGCGATGAACATGGAGAACGATTCCATCAAGAAATCGCCGTAATGGAGTCACGTTATCAAGGACGGTGGAGTGTGACCATGCTTGCCGATTATTGTTGGATGCTTCATCGCGATGTACCACATGCCATTCACCGACGAAAGTCGACTGCAAAGAAATTCAAGCCTACATAACTGTTATACTTCTTGTACGAATGATGTTGTAATACTGTATGCATTGTTAAAAAAATTCAATTGCGTATTTCTAGAGATCCCGACCTGATAGAGAAAAACGGTTTGCAGATTTAAAAACAGCGCATTAAAATTGAATAGAAAAACATAGAAATGTTAGAGAAAGAAAAAAAAAGTTTTTTTTTGTTAGTCAGTGTTATCAAAAGCATACCTAGGCAAGAACAGCTTCTTCTCCTTGGTGACTTTAACGCTAGAGTGGGTGCCGATAATGTTTCATGGCCTTCATGTCTGGGCAGGTTTGGTATTGGCAAGATGAATGATAATGGACAACGGCTCTTAGAGTTGTGCGTCCACCATGATCTCTGCGTGACCAACACCTACTTTCAGACAAAACCCCAGCATAAGGTGTCATGGAGACACCCACGATCCAAGCACTGGCACCAACTTGACCTGATTCTCGTCAGAAGGCCACTCCTCAGGTCTGTGCTCTTCACGCGCTCGTACCATAGTGCAGACTGTGATACAGATCACTCCTTGGTTTGCTGCAAAATCAGAGCACAACCAAGAAAACTCTATCGTGTCAGACATGAAGGGAAACCACGCATTGATACCAGCAAGATGTCAGACCCTTTCATGATCGCTCAATTCACTGCAACCTTCGAGAAAGTGCTCAGTAGCCCTCAGCATGGTGATACTATTACAGAGAACTGGGAGCATCTACGGAACACCATTCAAAGTACTGCACTTGCCACCTTTGGTAAGAAACAGCAAAGTCAAATGACTGGTTTGATGCTTCATCAGATGTGATGGCACCTGTCATTGAAGCTAAGCGCAGTGCTATGAATGAATACAAACGTTCACCGAGTGCCAGAACCCTACAGATCCTGAGGGCTACGAGAAGCAAAGTTCAACAAACTGCTCGACGCTGTGCAAATGACTACTGGCTCCAGCTCAGTGAGAGCATCCAGATCGCAGCGCAAACAGGCAACATTAGACAAATGTATGACGGTATAGAGAAAGCACTTGGCCCCCATAAAAGTAAGACGGCACCGCTAAAAACCATCAGCGGAGAGAAGCTAACCGATAAGGGTAAGCAGATGGAGAGGTGGGTCGAGCACTACTCTGAGCTTTACGCTAGAGACAATACCGTTACGCCTGCAGCCCTTGATGGTGTCAACAGTCTGCCAACTATGGAGGAGCTGGATGCCGAACCAACATTAGAGGAACTCAGCAAAGCCATTGATAGCTTGGCCTCTGGCAAAGCACCAGGCAATGATGGGATTCCTCCTGATTTAATCAAATGCTGTAAGAGCACGCTATTACATCCCCTGCATAGGATGCTGTGCCAGTGCTGGGAAGAGACAACTATTCCTCAAGACATGCGAGATGCCAAGATTGTAACACTGTATAAAAATAAAGGAGACAGAAGTGATTGCAATAACTACAGAGGCATATTTCTTCTTAGTATTGTTGGTAAGGTTTTTGTCAAAGTCATCTTAATGCGACTACACAAGTTATCTGAGCGCATATATCCAGAGTCACAGTATGGATTCCGAGCTGGCAGATCAACAACAGATATGATCTTCTCTCTCCGCCAGCTTCAGAAAAAATCAAGAGAGCAGAAAAGACCATTATATATCGCCTTTATAGACCTCACAAAAGCATTCGACCTGGTTAGTAGGGATGGACTCTTTAAAATCCTCCTGAAAATAGGCTGCCCTTCTAAAATGCTGGAAATGATAAAGTCATTCCATGACGGCATGAAGGGAACAGTCCAATATGCTGGAAGCATGTCACAGCCCTTTGATATACGAAGTGGCGTTAAACAAGGCTGTGTTCTGGCTCCGACCCTCTTCGGAATCTTCTTTGCCTTACTCTTGAAACATGCATTCAGAGATGCAACTGAAGGAATATGCCTTCACACTAGGTCAGATGGCCGTCTGTTTAATCTTTCAAGGCTGAAGGCAAAAACAAAAATCAGAAGGGTCACTATAAGAGACTTGTTGTTCGCTGATGATGCTGCAGTCGTCACTCGAAGCCAACAGGAGCTTCAGAGCTTGATGAATCGCTTCACTAAAGCATGCAAGGACTTTGGCCTCACAATAAGTCTAAAGAAAACGAATGTGCTGAGTCAGGATGTGGGTGCTGCACCAGTTATCACTATCGATAACTATGAATTGGCAGTGGTGCACCACTTCACATACCTAGGGTCTATTATCAATGACAAACTCTCACTGGATACAGAAATCGACAGCCGCATTGGCAAAGCTGCAGCTACCTTTGCCCGCCTCACATCGCGTGTTTGGGGAAACTCTAAACTCACAATGAAGACCAAAGCTGCGGTATATAATGCCTGCGTCACCAGCACACTCCTATATGGCAGCGAGACCTGGACGACCTATGCTAAGCAAGAAAGAAGGCTCAATACCTTCCATTTGCGGTGTCTACGCCGCATCCTCGGCATCTCGTGGAAAGATAAAGTGACAAATGTCGAGGTGTTGTCACGTGCTGGCCTTCAAAGTATGTATACGCTTCTTAGACAGCGTAGACTTCGCTGGCTTGGCCATGTTCGCCGCATGGAAGATGGTCGCATCCCAAAAGATATCTTCTACGGACAATTAGCAGATGGCAAGAGAACAGTTGGGCGACCACAGCTGAGGTTCAAAGATGTGTGCAAGAGAGATATGAGGGTACTGGACATGGATCCAGCAACATGGGAGGATGAAGCTGCCGATCGCACTAAGTGGCGATGCTATTTACGGCGCCACCTCAGATTGGGCGAAGAGAGGCTCACACAAGAAGCAGAGGTGAGGAGAAAACGTCGAAAGGAGCACCATGAAAATAAGCAGCTGAGGGCTGTCACCTCAGGGGCGCATTCCTATGGTCAGTTATGACTGAAGGGGCTATTATTACTCTCTACATGATATGATGGGGTTCAGCCTCGAGTGCATACAAGTGCACCAGCCCCTTATTTATACGAACTCACATCATATTGTGACCACACCTCAGGTCCATATGGCAGATATGCCACTGTCAGTTTACATAGTCTTCTTCAACACAATTTAATAGGAGTATGTACATCTCCTTATATGCATAAGTGATTTTCTTCTATTACAAAATATAAACGCTCCAGGCAATTACCAGTGTTCAGTGAACACAGAGGATTGCTATTCTACTTTAGTCTTACAATAAGTTTTAATTACAACAATGCAATATTCAAACATAAATCAAATAGGTATACCCAAACTGTCTCTTTAGGCATGTCATACACTTTCCCACTTTTTGCCTTTGCACATATTACATAATAATATAGATATTCTTCTTACCAGAATTCAATGAAATAAACACAGGTGCGATTAATGACACAAATTCAGCTGCTGCTGGCTAGACTATGACAATACTTTTTAGTTTTTGTTTTACAAATAAAAGTCAAACTTCTAGGATCACATCGACCTGATTCAGGAACAGATTTTCTACAAATGGCGAAAACCTATCTAAGTTTTCCATAATATAAAATGCATTGGCCAATCAGATTGGAAGACTAAGCTTTTCAATTTGAATTTGAAAATAAAGTCAAAATTACAGCCCAATTTCAAATGTACGTCGGTCACATTTTGGCATTAAAAGTTAAAAACAGTCTTGGTTTTTGACCTAACAAGTTCTGCCTCTCACTCACTTCAAGATTTCCACTGCCAAAATATATTTAGTTTTAGGGCCATCCCATAATATCTCTCCCTCTTTCTACCCCCCCCCCACTCCTCAATCAGATTACATGCACCTTGGCTTATCTCATTTCCCCTAACGCGTCCAAAAAGTCACCGTTAGTGAATGCAAAATGAATGCAAAAGCTCCAGTCTGTGTGTACGAACCAATACAGTCTTTTGTCAATAACTCTCTTATTATCTGGGGAATTTTGTATTTTTAAACATATTATTTATCAGGAGATCATAAGCTATAAAACTAACCAAATAAAGAATTCCATATATTTTCCGTGTGAGTTTCAATTTCTAATATTACATAAACACGCCATCTCTCTCCCCGCTTTCCAGGTAGTTCAATTCCGAAACAACAAGTCTGTGACGTCATAAAATGTACCAATTTGCAGACAGAGCGAGGCGTGTGTGTTTATACCAGTCACTCTGCGTGCTTATGGAACGAACAAATATTGGACTTAGTGTCGAATTTTCCCATCTGCCGCTAACAATATCGCCCGCGTTTGCCTACAGTTTTGCGTGTTTCAACCAACTTGTGTCAAAAGTCTCATTCTAAAAATACACTTGCCTCTCTCCTCCTTTTTTCCTCTTTTGGGTCCGAAACAAGGCTAATTCCGTCAAAATTGTTACCGCTATTTTCAAGGTCACTGGCAAACGATAGTACACTCACACTACGGTTCTGTCTTGCAAAAATTTAGCGCGATGACTGGCGTGGGGAAAGAAGACGCGTTACAACCCAACTATTTGTATTTCTACCTATCGTACTTTTTACTTACAAATAATAATTTTATCGGTGTATCAATGTAATTTTATCACAGTGTACCATTGTCACAGTTTTGCCGCTCAAGTCATTACAGTGTTTTTTTTTTCAGTGTAAGTCGTACTGTCGTGTATGATACTGATAGACTAAGTTGTTAAGGCAAGTTACATTGGCATGTCATTATTATGTTGTATTTCATGCGTTTGTTGGCCGTGTGAGGCCTTAATATATTGTGCATAATATTAAAGGGAAGTACATGTAGAAGGTGTTGATTACTTATGTCAGCCATTGTTGTGTGGTCACACTTCTAAAGAACGAGCTTATAATTGTTATTGCAAATCCACACTGCAGTGGTGCAACACAGTGGAGTGTTATCCACGATAACTGTTCCTGACAATAGTGAAGTCACTAACACTTCCCTCCACTACGGCAATATCTTATATGGGATTACCTTTACATTTAACTACTATTAGATCAAAGATTAAGGGGAACATTGCGGCAAATAATAGCCAAACTGTGCTTGGAGAAAAAGTCATTAATGTTACCAGAAGAGAAAGAGTGAGAAATTATGACATCTGGTAAATCTAAGGAACTGCAAACTGCATAAATTGTAATAAGCATGGTTTCTTTACTTGTGGTCCACGGACCCCTTTGGGACAAGGTGGGGGGAATCGAAGGATTCTAGAGGGCCGTGTACATTACCTAAAATATTACATTTTTAGTTTTTTAGTATTATTTTATGAATATTTTGTTCCCAAGAAGGGGTCTATAGCCTTCATCTGACAATCAAAAGGGTCCATAGCCTTCATCTGACAATCAAAGGGGTCTATAGCCTTCATCTGACAATCAAAAGGGTCTATAGCCTTCATCTGACAATCAAAAGGGTCTATAGCCTTCATCTAACAATCAAAGGGGTCTATAGCCTTCATCTGACAATCAAAGGGGTCCATAGCCTTCATCTAACAATCAAAGGGGTCTATAGCCTTCATCTGACAATCAAAAGGGTCTATAGCCTTCATCTGACAATCAAAAGGGTCTATAGCCTTCATCTGACAATCAAAGGGGTCTATAGCCTTCATCTGACAATCAAAGGGGTCCATAGACTTCATCTGACAATCAAAGGGGTCTATAGCCTTCATCTGACAATCAAAGGGGTCTATAGCCTTCATCTGACAATCAAAGGGGTCTATAGCCTTCATCTGACAATCAAAGGGGTCTATAGCCGTCATCTGACAATCAAAGGGGTCCAAGGCACAAAAAGGATTAAGAAACCCTGGTATAGAGAGATAGAAATGTAAGTGGTTTGGGCATAGAATGAAAAAAGAGCCAGATAAATGACCACTATGCCTCTACAACAGTAGAAGATCTGCTTTCAGAACACGGAGAAAACCGAGAGGTCGATGTACAGACAATGTCACAGAACACGGAGAAAACCGAGAGGTTGATGTATAGGCAATGTCACAGAAAACCTACAACAACACGTACTCGCAGCAACCAGTGCAACACACGTGAATCAAGAACGCAAATTTCAGCGTCCCACTACGCTTCACGGCAACAGTAGCCCGAAATATTTTTTTAAAAATGGATAAGTAAGTACACATAAAGTCTAGTATCCATGAGGATTGAATGTTTCCATGCTTCAGGTGAGTATGAAAAGACGACTTGGCATTTGAGTATACTATTATTTGATATTACTGTCTGTTTGTTGGCGAGATAGATATCTGTATCAGTCTACAGTTTATACATATGCGTTGTTGTTTAACTAGGGATGCTGAGCTTCTAGCTCTTTAGAAGCCAATACCAAGCTGAAGACTTCTTGTTATTATCTACACTGTCGATCTAGCCTTTTCCTGTGGCTTTTCTGCCATTCCGAAATGTGTTGAGTTGAAGTCATGAGCTCCAGTTTCTCCAGCTTGTCTTGCATTTAAAGGATCATCACATCTGGTCCCATGCTGGAAGTAATGCACTTGGCATACTGCGCATTACCCACCATCCAAGAGGGCTCTCCAACTATGCAGAGTTAAAATACTGTGCTCTGGTTCTGGGCTCTCCCAAGGAACTGCCACGTCCTGCACAGAGCCAATTCTCAGCTCCCCCTGCCTATCACTGAATCCATAGTGATATCCTAATGCATGCAGTCAACCAGATCAAAGCCAAAGAATTAAGTCTAGGGCTCAAGTGACTTCACCAAGCTTAGTGTGCAATGCTGGGTTCTCAATAAGCTTCACCACTGAGGGAATCCCTGGAAGTGTGGTGATGATTTCAAGAATCAGTGAAAGTGAAATTAGCCTCACAGACAGAGGTTCAATTGCACATATTTATATTGTAGTATTGTGCATAGCTGGTGGTCATATAAGGATGACTCCAGATATGCCTCCATGAACGTAGAGATGTGTCTGAGCCCACATTTTGTAGATATCTGTAAGAATCCATATTGTATAGTATTTGACACACAAATATCTACAAAATGTTACCTTTTTTACTGATATCTACGCAATACGGACTCGTACAGATATCTTTTCATCAACTGTTCCACTGGTACTTGCTTTTTAATCAGTTCCACATTCGTGATCTCGTCATGCCATTTCAATCCCTCCATTCTAAGCAAACACCTTTTTATGAAACTCCGTATCTTCTACTATACTTTTCACTTCTTCTTCTTTGAACCTTAGCCGCCGACTGTCAAAGTAGTCAGTGGCCATCACGCCTGTTGGTGTTTTACGTTTCACTTACCTCACTAAAACCTGTAGTCGTCCATACAATAAACACCCCACACAGAGCCAAGACTCCTATTACAATCGAAATTTGGCAGCTGCGTAACAATCTTCGAACAGCGTTCTGTGGATATGTGGGGAAAAGAATCATTCAGTCAAACTTATAGAACAAACACAATAGAAAAAAAAAGCAAACAAAGATTTAGAACCTAAAGGTATGTATTAATTATTTGCTTAGAAGAAGCAGGATTTCCCTCGGGTAGTTACTGGGGTCTATAAGGAAAGAAAAGAAATAATTAAATTAACAAGTAGTATGCCGACTATTTTTAATTTTTTTTTTAATATCGTCATTTATATCCATTATTGGCAAATCACGGAATAATAACGGCATGTGACAAAGACCAACCGAGGTGTTAAAAAAATTTAAACATAAATGCTACATATTTTTCAGTTTAAGGGAATTAATTCAGTTGTCTTCACCCTGGGCGACATTGCCCCAAAACTGGGCGATTTGGGATTTTTGGGTGTTCGCTGCATAAATCAAAGAAATTGTTGGTACTTGACAGAATTTGCTAAGATAAAATTGAAACAGAGTTTTACAGTAAAAAATGACAACCAATGTAGCCTATTGGGCTGGTTTTTTTAAAGGGGTACGAACGGTACGGCCGCACCGGATGCAGATTTAGGGGATGCGCCGAAATGCATTTAACAAACAAATTAAAATATTACTAGAACAAGAAAAATTAAACCAAATTTCAAAGCAAAAAACCAAAAAAAGTAAATTAAAAAATATATAATTTTTGTTATTGCTTAAAAAAACTGAACGTTTTCTCCTATATCTATATTTATTTTCTTTTTTTCACAAACAGCACAATGAACGCCCATCAATGATTCAACATGAATAAAGTAAAATCTATTACCAGAAATACATTTTTTAATCGTAAATGAATTATTATTTATTTATTAATTTTTGAATGGAAAAGCTGCAATGAACATCGCTTGTGGAAATTATCTAGTGATACAACTTACAAAGCATGAAATTGAGTCTCGTAAGAGTACATTTAGACATGCACCAGCTGGGAAGGGGGGAGGGGGGGATAAGGAGGAGGAGGAGAGAGAGTCTCCATCAGAAGGAAACGGGCTACCTTGAAAAATCTCTATGGCCGGCTCTGGTAACCAGGATTTGAACCAGTGACTACATATTCCACAGCCAGTCAGCTGAGCTCTCCAGTCGATATAATTTTACTAGAACTTACTGAGACACTTTTGTTAAGGGGTGACAATCAGGGTTGAGGACTCGGACTCCGGCTTAAACTACCGTTTAAAAAAAAAAATAAGTTACATGGCATAAAATTATGCACTTATATGGAGTTATATGTAGACGCATGGTATGTGTTTAAATAAATGAATACTTGGCTTTCTTAAACTACATTTTAAAATATGAATTCATTCATACAGAAATACAAAATAACAAATCATCCACACCTGAACACAAATGGCTGCTTTGCCAAACACCATGAGGCAAAATTGTCTCATTTTAACAAAGACGGAAAAATTGACAGTGTATATAGTTTATTTTCTTTTCTTGTGTGCTTTTTTACACGCTTTTATATAACTTTACTTGTATGTCACTTACATGTCACTGTCATGTCACTTTCAAATCTTGCAATCGATTTTTCAATCACTTCCAGATGAGCATAAGCTAGGAAACTTGGCATAGTTGTGTATTCCCGATGACAATACAATAATCAGTCAATTATTTAATAATTTAATATTGTAATTATGACATTATGAGTAATTAGAGTTTTTCGTAAAGAAATATAAACAAATCAGGGGCCATTCTCAAGTTAATTAAAAATTCAAGAGTACGTAGTGTGTTTTATTTTTTTCTACGCTTAAAACAGGGCAGTACTGAAACAAGTGTCTAGCTAAATCAAGGGAAACTATGCTTTTTGTCAATGTGGTGAAATTCTAAATACAATATCTAAATTAGAATATAACAGTATAGTGCATCAAGTCAAAGATAGGATAGAACTAAAAAATTTAGTCGAGAATTGTTTTCTTCACCCACGCCTTCAGCGTATTAGTTTGATAACGCATTAGCCGAACAAAAGGGTACCCAAATTTTCAAATTCGTCCTTGAGATAAAAGTAACACATTTCCAAGTTCAAGCAGAGTATTTGCCTAAAAGACATAGTATGTAGAAAGAGGGAGGGGAACGGAGAGATGGCCCAATGCTAACCGCGTCTCACATTGTGTTTAAAAAAAAAAACCTACGCTTTGGCCTTGCTTTGGACGATTTTCAAAATACGATATAAAAGTTAAAAAATGTTCGGGAATTGGGTCATGCAGACAGCATTTATGATGTAATTCTAACATTTTACGAGAGACTCTCGTATTAAACTTGAAAGTACTTAGAAAAGACACGAATAGGTTGGATATTGTAGAAAAATAAAAAAATATGGAATTCTGAACCAATACACTTAGCCCCATAAAAATTATATATTAGTGTGCCTTAGGACTTGCGGAGCAAGAATATGTTGTTAGTTACATAAATAGTCCATTAAATAACTAAATATTGGCAATAATACTATAGAGAATCGGAGATACTGTCAGGTCAAGTCATGCCCGCTTAAAATTTTACGGCATAATTAAAAAAAAAAAAAGTTAAGGGAAATAAAGACTAAGATGGTACGAGGAATTGGATTGGGTGGAATTTGAAGTGAGGCGAAATATTATTGGCCGACCTCGTACTAAACATATATTACCCGAGTAACGTAGTAGAAGTTTGAATTGTATTTTGAAAGACTTTGTTTACAAGTGAAATATCGATAATCATTGGCCAGAGTAGTTGATATTGGGGAAAAAGCATTAGGTGAGGACGCCATTTTATAACAAAATTTTGCCAAGAAGCGATGAGAGCAGGCTTGTGCTGTGCAAACAATATTTCTCAAAAGCCTGGACAGAAAGGCAGATCGAAAGTGTGCCAGTCATCGTTCACTTGTGTATTTCATTGAATAATTGTGGTAAGATTGACTTTATTAACATGTATCTAAAATAAAAATTGAATGTGAGATAATAATGTATGACTGTAAGTAAGTGGGTCTGTAGCAAATTTAGGCAGAACCTAGAGATTGATCCACCATGTGATAGACTATCAGAGAGGTGTTGAACTACAAGAAAATATGTATGATTGCCATCAAGGAGCATAACACCTATCCTATTGTATGAAAAAGATTACAGCTGGAATTGCAGTGGCGTTGTGGTGCAGTGCCGGGCTCTGAGCCTCGACAGAGCCCACCCTCAGCTACTGGAGGACCCTCTAGACCGTCTTGTGAAGTCAGCAGACGGCGGAGGAGAACTACTGACCAAAACAAAACAGAAAAAGAGAAACCCAGAGTGTCACTTGTCATGATGCACTGGAATGCAGAGGGAGTGAACAGCAAGCAGGCTGGATACAGCAAAAAGACAGAGATGGAAAACATCTTGTATGAGAAGCAAGTCAGTGTTTGCTGTATCCAAGAGACTCACATGAAAGCAGATCAAACCTTTAAAATAAGGGGATATCAATGCTTCAGATCCGACAGAAAAGATAGACGAAAAGGAGGAGTACTTACTCTTGTAAGGAATAACATTCATGCACACGAAAGGAAAACCTTCATGGATGGAGCAGAATATCAGCTGTTGCAGATAAAGGTAGACAAGATGGAAATAGAACTCCTGAACTATTACTGTCCGAACAACAAACTCCTGAGTCTCAGCTCTATACAGGTACCAGCCACCAACTTTATAGCAGTTGGAGACTTTAATAGCCACTCCCAGAGCTGGGGCTATAACCATCTGGATCACAGAGGTGAAGAGGTTGAAACTTGGCAAGATGATCACTCCCTAATCCTAGTCAATAATGCCACAGATACTCCTACCTTCTACTCCAGAGGATGGCACACAACTTCAACACCAGATCTTGCCTTCTCCACACCAGATATATAGCTGGATCTATTAGTAGAGAAGTAGGAGACCAACTAGGGGGAAGCGACCATCGCCCAATCTTTCTTACTGTCCAGAGTGCAACTCTCAGTACAGGCCCAGCCATTACAAGATGGAACTACAAAAAAGCCAACTGGGGTTTATTCAGGCATCAGGTGAACACGCTGCTGTCTACCCTCAAGGTACAGAACAGAGACATTAACGAAGTGGTAAAAGACTTCAACAGATGCATACTACAAGCTGCAAAAGAAACCATTCCCAAAGGATGCCGGCGTAACTACATACCATACTGGTCCAGCACACTCCAAGAACGTCAGGAAGCTATGGACAGGGCTAGAAAGGACGCAGAGTCTCAGCCTTCACTTGAAACTCACAACAAATGGAAAAAGGCTGTAGCAGAGTTTCAGAGAACAAAGCTAGAAGAAAAACGGAAAAGCTGGAGAACTAAAACGGCATCGCTGAACCTCGAGAAAGACGGCAGGAAACTTTGGAGATTAGTCAAGTCTCTAAATGAAGAGCGTTCCTCACCTAGGCAGACTATCACATTGGATGAAGGTGGCAAATTTTTCAGAGGAAAACAAGCCGCAGACTTGTTTGCTAGAAGATACAGTTCAGAAAGCAACGTACCCATTAACATAGATCATCAGAGAGAGATAAGAAAAGAAATACTGGCAACCATGGGACAGACAGATACTCGTGCCTCAATGAGGGAACCCATCACACTAGGAGAACTACAGAAGGCTATTTCCAAGCTTAAGTTTCAAAAGTCACCCGGCCCAGACAAAATCAGCAACGAAATGCTAGTAAATCTGAGCTCAGCAGCAAAGACAAAACTGCTTGAGATATTCAACCACAGCTGGTTGAAAGGAACGGTACCCCAAGTATGGAGAGAAGCCATCACAATACCCATACTAAAGAAAGGGAAATGTAAGACCGAGGCTGCAAGTTACCGGCCAATCAGTCTCACAAGCTGTGTTGGGAAGACTATGGAGCGAATAGTCCCCAACCACAGATTGAAATGGTATTTTAGAGTCTGAGCAGATCCTGGTGCCGGAACAAGCTGGATTTAGAGAATGCTACAGTATAGAAGACCAAGTTACTTACTTGTCTCAAGCAATAGAAGATGCCTTCCAGGAGAAGAAAAAGGTCCTAACGATCTGGGTCGACTTCAAGCAGGCCTTTGACAAGGTGTGGAAAGATGGCCTAATTGCAAAACTTAGGAGAAGTGGAATCCAAGGCAACATGATGAAATGGATCCAGTCATACTTGCATAACAGGAGAACTAGAGTCACTCTTGACGGTCTGCAGAGCAGAAAAGTGTTGCTCCATCAGGGGGTACCTCAAGGAGGAGTAATTTCCCCAACACTCTTCCTTGTTTACATCAATGACATGGTGAAAGATCTCCCTGCAGGAGTTAAAGCTGCCTTATATGCAGATGACCTAGTACTCTGGTGCGCTGATGAAAATGTCACCACAGCAAATTATAGAATGCAGCGGGCAGCAGACATGCTAGTGTCATGGGCAGAGAAATGGCTTATCACAATAAACACAGACAAAACCTCCACAACACTGTTCTCCCTCGCCCCCAAGGACAAATCAGCTAACATACACCTAGGGACAACCGTGATCAAGGAAGAAAGCTACCCCACCTATCTTGGGGTGACATTTGACCAAAGGCTTACATGGAATAAGCATATTGAAAATGCAGAAGGAAAGGCCCGAAGACGACTAGGCATACTCAGAAAATTAGCAGGTACCAACTGGGGAGCAAATGAACGAAATCTAAAGAAGATTTATAATGGAGTAATAAGACCACACTTAGAGTTTAGCTCAGCAGCATGGTCATCAGCTGCTAATTCACATCTGCAGTCTTTGGACAAGGTGCAAAATCAAGCTCTCAGGCTCATTACAGGAGCCATGAAAACTACACCAATAACAGAGATGCAGAAGGTTGCTGGATTACAGACATTGTCCCATAGAAGAGACACAAAAACCATGATCCAGATGGAAAAGTACAACAGTATGCCAATGCACCCAATGAAGGCAAGACTAGAGGATCTGGCATTGGGACGTCTAAAGCGTAGCAGCTTTGTGCATCGGGGGAAAAGACTTATAAGACAGCATCAAGAAGACCTATCCATGAAGACAACACCACTGAAGCCCACCCTATACCCTGTACCATGGGAGCAGGCCAGCAGTGCCCTCCAAATTAATACATCAGTCAGTGGTCTCACAAGTGGATGTGAGTATAATGATCTGCAAAAACGAACTGCTACATTGAGTATGATCCAAGAAAGCTATCCCGATCAATCATGGATACATGCCTATACAGATGGATCAGCAACTAATGCTGTTAGGAATGGAGGTGCCGGTATCTTTATCTCATATCCTGACAACCACTATGAGACTAGGCACATTCCCACTGGTAAATTCTGTTCCAACTATACAGCTGAGGTTCAAGCTCTAGAGCAAGCTGCAAATATGATTTATAACACCAACTCTGACTGCCACCAGGTAGTCATCCTCACAGATGCACTGTCTGTCCTGCAAGCTCTCAAGGGTGGTAAACTCCCGCATCAGAGAAATGAACTAAACAAGGTAGCTGCCAAAAAGAGAACCATACTTCAGTGGGTACCATCTCATTGTGGTGTACCCGGAAATGAAAAGGCAGATAAACTTGCAAAAAAGGGAGGAGAATGTGAACAAGAAGATAATGAAGTCACATACTTTGAGAAAAATAGAGCTATCCAGACTATCAGAAGAGAACAGAAACAACCCAAAGACGACTATCACACTCTCGACCGGCAGGGACAGATAACTATTTTTCGACTCAGGACAGGGCATAACAAACTGAAAAAACACATGCACAAGCTACGATTGTCTGCTTCACCACTGTGCACATGTGGATTAAACGAACAAACTGCTGAGCATGTTCTACAGGACTGTCCTCTGTATGACCAGTTAAGAAAGATAAACTGGCCCAATGACTCAACACTAAACTCAAAGCTATATGGAGTTAAAGAGGAACTTCAAACAACAGTCGAATTCATCATGAGAACTCGTCTGACGGTGTAATCATCAAAGATGCGATCGCAAGAAGAAGAAGAAGAAGAAGCAGTGGCGTTGTAACCATTAGGGGAGAGGAATACTGGTGTACATTGTCACATCAAAAGAAAATGATGGCATAGGTTGGCATAAAGCTATGACTGTTGCTGTCATTTTCGACGGAGTCATCTGTCAAGTTATTTGCTTATGTTTGTATCATAAGTATAATTGTGTCTTTACCTGCGATGTCAGGTTGATTAGGGGTTGTCTTCCCTTGTTTATTCATTCATTGTGTTTGACCTTTAGGGTCAGAGGTTGACAGTTCGGCGTGGGCCTATGGGAAGGTTTTTTAAGCGGGAGTGAGATATACTTCCGGGAAGCCGGGAGGTCCTGTTTTTTCTGAAGGGACCAAGAGTCCATTGTTTTTTCGGGGAGAATCTTCGAAGTAACTGCTATGGCAGTTTTCCCCAGTGAATCTCTGTGCGTCGGGATGACGACAGAATTCCTTGTGTAGTTCTGAGGATTCATTTACCAGGTAATACCGACCTTTATGCATTATTACGCTTTTCGGTGGCAGAACATGTAAAGGATTACCTAGGGTGAACAGCAGTTCACGGATCCGCCATTTCAGAACTTATATATTTGTGCTCGAGGTAGCCATCCAAGACTGTTAGTCTTATATTGTCCAGAAATCCAGTGACGAAGATATATTGTGGGAGCCGCAGATTGGCGGAACTTCTATCTACAATAAGTATTACTGCAGGGTTGGTGATAACCTATTTAACAGAAGTACACGGCCGACGTTAGGACGAGGCCTGTGCTTCCGGCTATTATACTACAGCCTGATATGTGCAATTGGCAGGGAGTGCCAAGTTGCACCTGTGTGTCAAGGTAACTAAGGCATCTGACGCGTTTAGTCAGAGACGCCAAGGGCGACGCTACGAACTGTCATTATTGAAGAACTTTGCTATTGACCATGCACGTCTATTCTGATGTTTACCTTTTTTTGAATGCCAAATGTATACCTATCGATGTCAGGTCAGCATGACCTTGTTACACTGACTGTTCCTGTTGATATTATGTGTGTTCCCGTCAATAAATGTCTTGAAACATGCCTGCAGTGTCAAAGCATCCTTGATTACTGCATGTGAGAGTATGGGTTGCAGGATCTACATCTATACGAGCCTAAACACATTCGCGTCTTCATTCGCACCCACACTCAACTCATCATACGCTCGCACTACACATCTAACAACATGTAAACTGTCTTGGGCCAGTGATCACCTCAACAAGAAAAAAAGACAGTTACATTTCTGGTGGACCAGTTACGTGGGCTCTTATGATACATTTCTTGTCGCCAATGTGGCCTAGAAACTTACATTTCTGATGGACCAGATCTGTGGGTTTAAAAAGAACAGAGCGAGCATTTGACATTATTGTTGACATTTATGGATCCAGAAATTTACATTCCTGGTTGGCTGTTACATGTATGATGTCTCCAGTTTTGTCGAGAAAGTTACAAGAAGGACAAGTACACATTACACTTCTGATCTGTGGGTCTAAGCTACACACGGGACAGCCGTAACACACAGTGCTAATTCTACTTTTGCAAGTTTTGGCTACAACAGGACAGATATAGGTCATCAACGGTTGACACAAATAAACAGTACGAGCATTTATATTATAATGCTACATAAAGCATAACAAGACAAGTACTGAAGTGAACTACTAGGCATTTGCTACGTGGACCATAACTGCATAGAAGGCGGGTTCCTATTGTAAACAGTACTGCGGGTTGTTACACGTTTCATTCAACAACAGACTTTTCTAGGTCAGAGTATTCAAGCTACATTGTTGGAGGTCAAGTGTCTGTAAACAGTACGTGAAATTGTAAACATTCAATGTGCAAGCCCTAATTTGAGAAGGTCATAGTAACTTTGGTTCGTGAATACCACTTTATGTTACAGTGGATTTGACGTTCAGTGCGCGTTTGACATTTCGTTTCTGTGTTTGCAAGGAGCAAGAAATTTATTTTAGTTTCAGCTGTGACTGAACTTGTTCTGCAACACATTGAAATTGATTGCTATATGTTTATGTCACTTCTACTGTTTTGTGTATTTTTCTGCGGGTTTTTCGGTTGGTGG
>JAMPIV010022015.1:27500-50353 GCA_024509875.1 Oreohelix idahoensis | reverse complement strand
AGCCATTTGAGTGCGAAAAACTCTCCGGAGAAGAAGCTAGATACTTTTCGTTTCAGGGGAGAGGGAAAAAATGCAGGATGAGGGAGGAAGAGAGACAGCAACACAAATTAAGGATGGAAGCTTCGGATGCGGAATTACTGCGTCTCGAAACGATGCTGCCTAGAATGAGCTCCAAGACCTCAACTTCCTCCAGCCCCTCACCACCGTCAGTTAAGTTACTCCCGCAGGTGGCACCTCAAAACTGTACCAGAGAGAGTCAGGTCTGTTAGTCAAACCCTATTACCAGAAAGAGAAGAGGGGCGGCTTTCAGAACAAAAGCATCAGGATCACTCTGAGAAGGAGAAGCGTGCAAAGGCGGATGATCTGGAAAGACCCACTTCCACCTTCTCTACGACTCACAACATTCACCCTCTGAATAAAAAAAAAACAGGACCAACATAAAGCATGAAAATAGCTTCGGAGATGTATGGGATGGAGAGCAATATTAGTAAGTCTTTCCGATCGGTTAACCACAGTAATAAAAACGGCAGGCACCGAAACCGAAACATACAAACTGTCAGCCCAGCGCAAGACCCGCCATGTAATGGAAACCCGGTGAAGTCCCGAGGGGACCTTAGGAAACCTTTGAATGAAGGTTATGCGACCGTCAATGGAAGACGAGTCATATGTCTGCTTGTACCTGATCTCGGGTTTAGTGCAGTTGCTTCATCCTCACTCGTAAACGTCGATGAAAATTACTGAGGAATATGTAATGGTAAATGCACCTATGCTCCATGGGGAACCGATGGAATTGCCCATTGCAGGCTTGCACTTAGAATCTCATTATGAGACAGGATTTATTAACGCAGCAATAGTAGACGAACGCTTTTTTCCCCATACCCCAAGGAGGGAGTTACTTGCTCTTAGGAAACTCAGCACATGCCATAGTGAACATGACTGAGGAGGGCGGGGAAATTCAAACGCCTATGTCGATTTCCAACATTTTTGGAGGGAAGTTGGAAACAGGTCAGAGGAATACAAATCCTGGAATCCATGGATTTAAACCATTAAAACAAACCCCATCCACCATCCTTGTGCAAAAGGAGGTGAAAATATGTCACAGGGAACCTTCTCCTTTGATACATGATGGGAATAAACTGCCGAAATTAGTTTCTCCGATCCTCACAGGAGAGACAGTTTTAAAGGCATACAATCACCCCACAAGCAGGGAAGGCAGAAGTACGACCTCTTATCATTCAGCACTGCAAAAAGTCAAAGCCGGACAAGATACGGAAAAGCACATCAAGACTTCAAAGTCAGAACTTCGCACACATCGGCTCATGGATGAGTGTGGGGCAGGCCGAATTCAGCACATCTCTAAGGCGTCCTCTATGCTACAAAATTCACTCTCAATTCGTCTCAAGAAAGAGGTTGTACAAGAGGAAATAATTTGCTTCCAAGTTAAAGGAGATCATGAAGGAACCTTAAAAGGCCCGACGCAGCCTGAGATTGCTGTAACAGGAAAGGCCGGGGAGCAGTCAGAGGTGACACCTGCGCCAGAATATGAACACCTCCTTACAGAAGAGCAGATACAGAGCGAAATGGGAGGGAACCCCAAAGTACCTTGTGGAAAACTATTAATTAACTCATCCCTCAAGGGAGAGGTGGTGTTAAAGGAGCAGTCCTCCTCGAAAATCCTTGGAGAAGGAAATATGTCTGGATTACCTAATTCAACCTCCCATCCTCCTAAGAAGGAGATTGTCTTAGATGAGTATATTTACACCCAAACTGGTGAATATATGTATGCGCCCATACGGGGCCCAACACAAACTATGGTTATCATGACTGAACGAGTTAAGAAACCTGAGTCATCCCCCAAACCCCTGCACACGGATATAGAAAAGACCCAGACAGAGAATATTACGTTCAAGCTTTGGATTGGACACCAGTTTTACGCCCACTCACACCCTACAACCCAGGGAGAAGTTTATGGCGAAATCAGACTGATAGACAAAAGTATCGGCAAGAGAGGACTCAAGAACACGCCACATGTCGCATCGTCCTCGTCTAAAGCCCACTGGTTGAAAATGTGCAATTTGTTACATTTAACTCGACGTCTGAAGATCGGGATCAGGATGCACCCTATCTTACGTCATGATCACTGGCGGAGCAGGAAAGCTAACAGACGTAGTCTAGGAAAGAACTACTCCACCAGTAAACATTTCACCCCGCGTAGTTTCCGGGAATTGCTCATAAGAAACGGAAAGAATAGAACTACTGCTCACTTAGGCAGGTCGTATAAGGCGACCAAAATAAGGATGTATAGGATGGTACCGACCTTGTCAGGACAACCCATTTCCTATCAACCGACATGTCGTCAATCCATACGTTTTAATGCAGGCCCATTGCCAGGAGAATGTCAGCTACATTGGTGGAAGAAGAAAGAGAGTAGTGCGAGGAAAGTGAAGATGAGAAGAACGAATTTAGGAATGATCGAGAAGACCAGACCTCAGTATGTTAGACCGCAGGTCAAACTGAAGGGGGAGGCTATGTCGTAACACGGTCTATTCTTCTCTCCATCTTTGTCTCCCTTCTCTTCCCTTCTTTCTCTCTCTCCTTTATTCTCATTAATTTTCACGTTACACTACGGTATTTTCGGCGCTGTAGTCAGCGTTTCTCTCTCAGACATCACGGCGCTTACTAATGGTTACTGAGCAAATATCGCAAACGCATCAACACCAGGTTATAACACATGGCCAGAGGAGATACCTTAATTAAGAGTAAAAGGCGTCTTAAAGTCTAGAGATCCATTGCTTTATTGCACCTTATTTGAGGGACCTGACGGAAAACGCCCCAGTGTCAAATTTCATTGCATCAGCCAGCACGTGTATGCCTTCTAGGAGTAACCAGTAATTACGGGGCGGGGAAGCTTTCTCACGCAAGACGGTTCGCAACTGCGTCACACGATCTCAGGTTCAGGGAGATTATTTACGTGTTATTACGTCGGAATGATTTAGAACACGTGAGAAGAGATTCATAAAATCTAGAAGCTTAGACGAAAACTTCACTTACACGCATGACTTCTGGGCCGAGTGCATCTACATGACGAGGAATTTTACATTACAAGCACTTTGGTATTAACCAAGCGGTGTTGTATAATTTCACTCTGTGCAGGTTCGTATAGACTGCAAAATATGCACGTAGAATATTCATTGGTATAAATGTATTGTTATTCTTAATATGATCTAAACATGTGCTATGTGAATTATTCATTGGTATAAATGTATTGTTATTCTTAATATGATCTAAACATGTGCTATGTGAATGATTGTTGCTTGTACAAAAACTTATCACAACTAGCCCCACAGCCAATAGAAGATAACATCTATCATATTAATTGCTTTATCCCTTACGAAGATAAAGGCAGTCCCATGGCAGAGATTGTCATAGGGAAATGAAGTGTTAGAAGCTTCATCATGAAAGATCCCGCTTTTACGAGGTTAGGTGAACAGTTCCCTTCCTCGCTGCCTTTTCCTTCCCTAGCTCGAGAGCACAACTGAGTGCCCATTTACAGCTGGTAAACTGGAGTGTTCCACAGCCAGGTTTCAGTTCCAAAACTATGTAGTTGTGCTACAGAAGAAAGCAACCTGATCGCTTGGCCAGTCGGTCATTCACTTTATCTATTTGTGTAATATAAATGTATTGTATTTTATTGTTATTCATCATTGTATGAAGGAACGACTATCCTTGTAGAACACAGTTCTTGTGAAAGAAGACTGACTAAACCAAGTAACTCCTGAAGTTACATAGGTCTATGTTTACCTATCATGTCTTGACTGTGAGAAAGGAAGTCAGATGAATATAACATTGATATGCCTGATGTGTGACTGTATGAAAGGGAAGTATAAATATCTTATATAACATGAAAAGTTGCCTGTAATCTTTAGATTGTATGACATAATAGTCCTCTTATTGAATGAAAGAGGATAATTCTGATATGCCTGGTGTATGCGGTTTGAATGGGAATGATAGCTGTTCCCATATGACAGGAAAACTCATGAAGACACAATTGTGTGTCTTCAGACTTTTAGGTTTCTGAGCGGGACAACATTCGCAGTTGCGGAATTCAGTGTCCGGCGCCTGACGGTAACAGACAGCCAGTCTTTTTTGACCGAGCAGCAGAACCAAAAGCCAGAGATCTCGTCAACTCCTAAGCATAAAGGAGCATAGATCAACGCTCGCACGTGTAATGTCATATCGCTGCAGGATGACAGCACCTAACAACCTGCGCCAGGGCTGACAACATCGGATTACAGATAAGTCCAAAAGCATAAGGATTATTTTCCTCCAGAAATCTCAGAGATCTTATTCAAATTCCAACCAGAACTTTCACCTAAATACTAACGGAACTATATTTAAAGTGCCTTCCAGTGTATTACAAAGTGAACATTACATTCAACAATGTTAGGCAACTCTCATGATAGTCACACCAGTGCAAATGATGATTAGTAGGACATACTAGGACTTTTAGTCATTCAGTGTTTATGTCCATATTATTATTTTCGTTTATCTTTTCATTTTCTTTGTGTCATATATGTGGTTTAGGGATTAAATATCTGTACATAAGTTATATCATCTACCAAGTGGTCGAGTGAGTTTCTTACATGTACTGTCTCTTAAATCCATATATGTGTCATTTCCTCAGTATGAGAGGATGGGGGCTTAATAACAATTATAATATTCAGTAAGAATAACAGGGGAGATTTGTCGCAAGGAAACAGAATCCATTCTCATGTGCCCTTCTGAGACATTATCTCTTTGTGAGAATATTCGCCTTCCTTTCACCCCTTACTTGTATAGGAATCTAACAATTAACGAGCCACTTCTGAGATCCTATATATCTTTCTTACATTTCTCAATTTACAACTTTCTTATCCAACTGTGCTGTGACAATTAATGTCCAGTTCGGGATAACGGCGCGACAAGGCTGAGGTAGATGTGAACCTTCCTTTGCCATTCTGTCAGCCTCTTCATTGCCGGCGATGTTACAATGAGATGGGATCCATTGGATCACAGTACTTTTGAATCGTTGACAAAGTTTGTGGAGCACTACTCTGAGATCATCCAGGTCTGTATTATTTTGGCTTTTCAACGATGCAATTACTGACTGTGCATCAGTAAAGAAAGCAACTTGTCTCTCTGACCTTTCTTCTGTCAATACTCTGCTGCAGTTTTCAAGGCCTCTGCCTCTGCTCTGAAGTTGCTGGAGAATCGTCCTGTCGCCACTGACAGCCTTTTTTCTGCACCAGTGCTTAAGGTCAGAAAGACACCCCCACCTCCATTTTCTGTTGCATTTGTTGCTGATCCATCTATGTATGCATGGGTCCAGGTGTTGCGTGGATAATGTGTCTCTATGTATTTTGTCGCTATGGATTTTCTATCTGTTGCAGTTTGGCTCTTTTTACTTTCAATTCCAGGAATGTTTTCTATCATTTTAGGGAAACGATTTTGTTTCCAAACTGAAAGCTTGTGTGCAGTGTAGATGGGTTTAACAGTGGATATTTCATCTATGGATACTGCTCTCATTTGTGATTTGGTTGATTCTACAAAATTACTTCGTTTGAGTCTTTGCCTTCTAAGAGCATTTATTCTATGGCACAGCAACTTATGTTTGACAGATCTGAAGTACGACAACAGTTTGCTGTTTTCAGTTTGACAGATCTGAACGACGACAACAGTTTTTTGTATTCAGTTTGACAGATCTGAACGACGACAAATGTTTGCTGTATTCAGTTTGACAGATCTGAAGGAGGACGAAAGTTTGCTGTATTCAGTTTGACAGATCTGAAGGACGACAAAAGTTTGATGTATTCAGTTTGACAGATCTGAACCACGACGAAAGTTTGCTGTATTCAGTTTGAAAAATCTGAAAGATGACAACAAAAGTTTGCTGTATTCAGTTTGACAGATCTGAACCACGACGAAAGTTTGCTGTATTCAGTTTGACAGATCTGAGTGTAGTGAAATTGACAGAGATACAACGGTAAAATCCCTCCAAAGATAACATTTAAGGATAAAAACATAATGCGTAGGCTGCGAATAGTACATGATCGCCTAGACCGCGGGTCATCATCCTCCATAATAATTGACTTGCTAGACAGGAGGGGAACGGAGGATCAAAAAGGAAAAATATGACTGGAAAGATTGCGTGAGACTAGAAAGGCTAAGGAGACGCAATTGGAGGGGCGGGGGGGGGGAAGGGGGGGGGGGGGGAGGGAGAAAAGTCACGTTTCCCAAGTTGACATAAAAAGTAAGCAACTCGACAGAAGGGACCTTAGATATAATACGCCACAGTCATTTATTGGACGCTTTTGCAATACCAAGCCCTTGATTTGAATTCAGCGGCTAAAACGCAGATGTTTGGAATATTACAAAATTTAAAAAGTACTTTTTTCTTAATATTAATGTTAGGAATATAAAAATTAGCTGGCCGGATGGCCTATTCTGAGCAGTGAACTAATATGGTCTTAATTTTACAGACGGATAGATAATATTGAAGATAATGACAAAAGACTGTATTGAATCTAAAAGTGTCGCTAATTGCACAAAAAAACACGACCTCGAAACGCAGGTGTTCAAATCTACGTAGTATGGAAGAGAGGGTTTTTGGGTGGTAGCTGTGTCTAAATATAACTTTTAACGACAAAATTTTGGAGGGGAGAGAAAGGTTGGTTCAAAAATCAAGTACATTTTGTAGAAACACAAGTAGAGACGGACAGACTAACAGATAACCATCCATACTTGACTGAAGCATGACTGAAATGACTTTATGGTAGGAAATTTGAAATTAAAATAAACCTAGGCAGTGATTGGCCACAGACAATCATATCATTAGCGCTCAGACGCGAAAGTGGGGTCATTTCTCAATAGTTGTTCAGTGATAGACACAGATTTTAAAGTGTGGTGATTTCCATATGAAAGAAAGTGTAATAAATTTAGGGACGCCATACTATAGCCAGCAGCTCAGCTGAGTTTTGCTAGCAATTCTGTGTAATTTATTCATAATCTGGTAAGATTGAAATTATTTCTTTGTATATTTTGAATATTGTTTCATGTTCGAGTGATTTGATACTGCCATATCGAAATCTAGCCTTACAAACAAGTAGGGATTTGCTCTAGACCCCCCGCCCAAGTCAGGGTCTAGGGACCAACAATGTACATAAACTCCAGCAAGGATTATGCAAGACAGATCAAGTGTTGAGAATAATGAAACATATTACCTATCCTCTTTTAGGGCAGACAACTAATAAATATTTTTCAGAATCTATAGTCTGGGAGGATCTATCTGATGTAAAACCACCATGGTAAATGTGCTGTTTGGTCAGAGAGATCTGACCTGTCTGTATGATGTGGTTGTTGTGTCAGTGTTGTGTCCAGACGTGGGTAGAGAATAGATTTTGACACATGGCCCATACTTTGATTGCAGAGCTGCGAGTTTCTGTTGTCAACAAAGCAGTGACTATTCAGTTGGTGACTTTACTCGAGTGTATCTGTGCAGTACTTGTGACAGAGACCACCATTATTGCCCGCCAGCACGGAGAGGTGGGACCATCAGTTTTCAGCACCAGAGCTACAAATATAAGATGAGTGAGCCTCTGGTCTGCTGGACATTCACCAAAGCTGTGTAGTTACTAATACCCCATAAAAATTCCCACCATTTTCTGGACACTGGGTAGTCAATATAGACAGGTGTGATGAGGCCACCCCAACAGCACAAACAGTAACTATCCTCCCAAGTAGATGACTACTAGAACATTTTAATAAAACTAACTAGTATAGTACATATATATGTATACTATTGCATTTATGATATAATATTCCATGCATTTTTTTCATAATCTCTAAATCCTTTTAAGTTCTGGTCAACCTAAAAAATTGATCCAGAACAAAATAAATGTAATATAATTCTATCAAAAAATCTTACACACGTGAGTTAGTTCAGTGTATTTTAACATTTATTAATATTATTAGTCTTGTTAAATATCTGTGGGTATATCTATAACCTATTACACCACACTACATATCATAACCCTAGACACTTTACGTAGCCACATTCATTAAAAAAAAAATTAAGTGTGAGGTCGTAGTGGTAGCAAGAAAGGCCTTCTGACAATTCTCAACTACATTTTATTTTCAGGAGCCTTCACAGCTGGCCTCATACAATTACATTTAGTAATATCATCATCATACAATACCATCAACACCACTACATAAATTGGGGTCTTGTCCAGGGATAATTAGCCCCACAGTAATATTAGGATCTCCTGGTGGGAGAAATAAAAGTAGGGAAATAAATTGTAAAATTCCCTTTAAAATTAAAAGTGTCCCTGCAGATAAAAGTTGGTGAATCTTCACAGCCAGTAATAATTAATTAGTTAATTAGTTAGTTAGAATTGGTTAGATTATAGTCATAAGAAGTACTTAGTGTATTTACTGGTTAGAGATTTATCTTGTATATTATTATATTGTCTAAAAAGTATGGCGGAGCTGGCAAAATTTAGATCAGCTGCTGTGCTCACCGCGAAGGAGATAGGAATGGATGGTCAAATTTTAATTCAATACGTAACGGCTGAATGTGATAAATATATTGAACGGGAAGAAAGGAGGTTAGCTGAAGAGAAGAGGTTAGAGGCTGATAGAGAAATTAAGAGGCTGCAGATTGAGGCAGAAGAAAAACGACAGCAAAGGGAGGCAGAAGATAAAAAGGCCGAAAGGGAGGCAGAAGATAAAAAGGCCGAAAGGGAGGCAGAAGAAAGAAGGTTGCAGAGGGAGCACGAATTACGACTAAGGGAGCTGGAATTACAAGGCCCGGCTCCTGAAAATGGTGCCAGCCCTTTTGCCTCAGATGCTACGCCCAGTCTGGGAGCCTCAAACTCAGCTATGGGGTTTCATTTAGACCATTTTGTTGAAAAAGACGATGACATAGAGGGTACCTAGGACGTTTTGAGTTATTAGCTACTACATATGGGTTAGAGAGAGAGAGAGGTGGAGCTTAAAGCTATCACAGGGATTGAGAGGTACTTCTTATGAAGTATTTGCTAAAATGAACAGGGAAGACCAAGACAATTATGACATGTTAAAGCAGGCTTTGTTATTAAGGTACGAGAAGAATGGTGAATTTTATCGTAAGAAATTTAGAAATGCCAAACTGTTGTCTGGGGGAGACATACCACCAATTCTCTGCTAGACTAGAAACCTATTTGGAGAAATGGACGGCTCTGGGGAAGACCCAAGATCTTAAAGAAATGATCATGATTGAGCAATTGAGAGAGTCCATGGCTCCAGACATGAGAAAATTTCTCATGGAACAAGGTGCAGAGAAGTTGGGGGAAATTTTAAATGTTGCTGAGAGGTATCAGGCAGCCCAGGCAGAGGTAAGTAATGCTAAAAAGAAGCACATAGACAATTTTAAAGCTCCACAGCAATTTAATAAATTTGATAATAGAGAGCAGGGAAATAAAGGTAGGACAAACTTTGAGCGGCCAAGAAATGACTATCGCGACAGAAACTCACAGTTCAATGACCAAAAGTTCAATGAAAGAAAACCGTTGAACCAAGGAAAAAGATGGTGTAAATGGTGCAAGAGGGATAACCATAACACCGAATTTTGTAGAAGGAAACCTTCAAACATTGCTGCAATGAAGTCGGGGACGCAAAGATTAAAGGTTAATCCTAAGGAGCAACAGGAACCTTATCACCCCCCAGTTTGTGAGGATGTTATTTGTAATGGTGTCACCATAAGGTGCCTTTATGATACAGGTTTGGATTATGATTCAGTTGTGAAGTCTAGCCTAGTGGACCCAAGTCAGTATACCACAGAAACAGTGGAAATACAAGGGGCGACTAAGGACATACCACTCATGACACTTCCCATCGCAAGGATAACGGTGAAAACTCGCTATGTGGAAGGAGAAATCAGAGCAGCAGTGATAGATGAAACCAATCTACCCTCTGATGAATTGGGGTGTAGATACGTCTTCTTGGGGAATCCCGAGAAACCTGTGATCATGGCGACAGTGCAGACCAGGTCACAGAAGAAGGAGGAAGAAGGTGAACCTATAAATGCTCATCCAGAGGAGATGAGGAAGGCGCAGGCTGAGGATAGGACACTCAAGCCCTGTTTTAAAAAATTGCCCAAATGCCACACACCTCCGAGCAAGGGGGAATATTTCATGAAGAACAAACTCTTATACAGGAAGGCCGGAACTGGAACAAATGGTCACAACCAGCTGGTTCTTCCCACTTCATATAGAGATAAAGTGATGGAACTCGGGCATGCGATTCCCTTCAGTGGTCACATGGAAATCAGCGCCACAGGACAGCGTATAGCTTGTCATTACTTCTGGCCAGGGATAACGGAGGATATAAAAAGATATGTCAAATCCTGCCCAGAATGTCAAAGGGTAGCTCCAAAGCACTGGACTGCTCCTGCAACTCTAGGGGAAATGCCCATAGTGGGAACACACCTTTTGAGAGGGTTGCAGTGGATATTGTAGGACCTCTCACTCGGACCAAGAGGAGGAACAGTTACATCCTTACTCTGGTGGACACTTGTTCTATGTGGGGAGAGGCGGTAGCCCTGCCATCAATTGATTCAAAACATGTAAGCAGAGGCACTACTTACAATATTTACCCGATTAGGATTCCCGCATCAAATCTTGACGGATAATGGTTCTCAGTTCAAGGGGAAACTAACGGAAGAAGTTTTTTTAAGCTATTTCAAGCCAGGCACTTTCATTGTAGTCCGTACCATCCACAAGGGAACGGCCAGGTAGAGAGGTTCAACGGGACTCTCATTTCTATCCTGAGAAAGCTGGCACACGAAAAACCGGATCTGTGGGATCAATTCCTGCCCGCCGCATTGTTTGCTTACCGGGAGGTACCACATAGTTCAACCGGGATGGCTCCCGCAACTCTGCTATTTGGGAGGCCAATAAAAGGTCCTTTAGAAGCTCTATTAAGGACCTGGACAGATGAGAAGGCGGAAGAGACTGTTACCTCATCGTATCAATATGTGAACGAACTGACCACTCGTTTGAAAGCTGGATGGAAACTGGCAAATGATAATTTGAAGCAAGCCAGGAAGAAACATGCAGCATATTTTAATAGGAAGGCAAAGGACAGGGAACTGGCAGTCGGAGAGAATGTGCTGCTTCTACTACCCGGAAGCCAGAATAAATTACAAATTGGTTGGCAAGGTCCATATACGGTTCTAGAGAAGGTGTCTAGAACAAACTATAAAATTGACAAAAAGGGGAAGGAAAAAAGTTTATCATGTAAACCTGTTAAAGAAGTATCTGGACAGACCACTCCAGGAAAGCACCCCCTTATTGACCTTAGCTATTGCAACCCAGATGCAAAAGGAACCACTCACCTCACATGAATACCAATTACATCCTTGTGAAACAGCAGCACAGGTAAAAGTCAGTAAGCACCTGACTAAAAACCAGAGGGAGAGAGTTCAAAAGGTTCTGGAGGAACATACAGATGTATTAACAGATAAACCAGGCCATACAAATTTGCTACAGTATGACATGAAACTGGTAGACTCAAACCCAATCTGTATGAGAGCCTATTCTATTCCGTTCGCGAAGGAGAAGGCATTGAAGGAAGAAATAGAGTATTTGTTGAAGGAGGGGATTATTTCGCACAGTGAATCATCTTTTAGTACTAGTGTCGTTTTGTTGAGAAAACCGTCTGGGGAACACAGACTGTGCATAGATTACAGGAAACTGAATGCTGTCACAGAAGGACAAGTGGATCCATTACCAGACACAAAACAGTTATTTGCCAGACTGAACAAGGCAAAATACTTTTCAAAGGTGGATCTTAGTAAAGGCTATTACCAGATCCCAGTGAAGCCTGAAGTGAGACCTTATTTGGCTTTTAGCACTTCGGATGGACATTATGAATTCAATATGCTACCATTCGGACTGAAAAATGCTCCGAGTGTGTTTTCAAGGATGATGCGAAAATTGTTGGATCCCCTGAATAACCCATGTATCACGAATTTCATGGATGATATTCTCGTCGCCACAGAGACATTTGAAGAACACATTGAAGCTCTGGAGATGTTGTTTGATAGACTTCGGGAGGCGAATTTGACTGCTAGGCCAACAAAATGTTGTATTGGATGTAAAGAGTTGGAATTCTTGGGGCACACTGTATATCAGGGTAATATGACCCCTGATCCTAAGAATTTGGAAAAACTGCAGAGAGCACCTAGGCCGCAAACAAAAAAGGACGTGCGATCATTCGTGTCGTTATGCGGATTTTATCAGAAATACATCAAAAATTTTAACGCTATTTGTGCTCCTCTGACTGATCTGACTCGCAAGGGACTTCCAGATAAAATTATTTGGACTGCACAATGTGAACTAGCGTTCCAAGAGTTAAAGGAAAAACTCACTAGCAAGCCTATTCTCAAACTGCCTGATTTGACACAGGACTTTGTCTTAAGAACCGATGCAAGTAATGTAGGACTCGGAGGGGCTTTGTTGCAAAGATCATCTTCACCTGATGGGGAACTTAAACCAGTCGCTTATGCAAGCCGCAAATTGAATAAGGCGGAACAAGGATACTCCACAAGCGAAAAAGAATGTTTAGCGTTAATCTGGGCAATAAAGAAGTTTCAAATCTATCTGTATGGTAGGACTTTTGTGGTGGAGACGGACCATCAGCCTCTCGTGTTCTTGTCTCAGGCTAAGCATGAAAACGCAAGATTGCTGAGGTGGTCTTTGTTGCTTCAACCTTATCAGTTTAGTATCCAATATATCCCAGGCAAATTGAATGTCGGTGCAGATTTCCTCAGTCGGCACCCCTGTGATCAAAATTAGAGTAGTGGCAGACGTGAGGAGTAATTTTACCTATGTGTATCGCTGGTTTTGGAACTTGCCATAGGCATGTTTTCAAGTGGGGAGATGTGTAGTGAAATTGACAGAGATACAACGGTAAAATACCTCCAAAGATAACATTTAAGGATAAAAACATAATGCGTAGGCTGCGAATAGTACATGATCGCCTAGACCGCGGGTCATCATCCTCCATAATAATTGACTTGCTAGACAGGAGGGGAACGGAGGATCAAAAAGGAAAAATATGACTGGAAAGATTGCGTGAGACTAGAAAGGCTAAGGAGACGCAATTGGGGGGGGGGGGGAAACGGAGAAAAGTCACGTTTCCCAAGTTGACATAAAAAGTAAGCAACTCGACAGAAGGGGCCATAGATATGTTACGCCACAGTCATTTATTGGACGCTTTTGCGCGATACCAAGCCCTTGATTTGAATTCAGCGGCTAAAACGCAGATGTTAGGAATATTACAAAAATTAAAAAGTACTTTTTTCTTAATATTAATGTTAGGAATATAAAAATTAGCTGGCCGGATGGCCTATTCTGAGCAGTGAACTAATATGTTCTTAATTTTACAGACGGATAGATAATATTGAAGATAATGACAAAAGACAGTGTTGTTCACATCATCGACAGACTGTATTGAATCTAAAAGTGTCGCTAATTGCACAAAAAAAAAACACGACCTCGAAACGCAGGTGTTCAAATTTACGTAGTATGGAAGAGAGGGTTTTTGGGTGGTAGCTGTGTCTAAATATAACTTTTAACGACAAAATTTTGGAGGGGAGAGAAAGGTTGGTTCAAAAATCAAGTACATTTTGTAGAAACACAAGTAGAGACGGACAGACTAACAGATAACCATCCATACTTGACTGAAGCATGACTGAAATGACTTTATGGTAGGAAATTTGAAATTAAAATAAACCTAGGCAGTGATTGGCCACAGACAATCATATCATTAGCGCTCAGACGCGAAAGTGGGGCCATTCTTCAATAGTTGTTCAGTGATAGACACAGATTTTAAAGTGTGGTGATTTCCATATGAAAGAAAGTGTAATAAATTTAGGGGACGCCATACTATAGCCAGCAGCTCAGCTGAGTTTTGCTAGCAATTCTGTGTTATTTATTCATAATCTGGTAAGATTGAAATTATTTCCTTATATATTTTGAATATTGTTTCATGTTCGAGTGATTTGATACTGCCATATCGAAATCTAGCCTTACAAACAAGTAGGGATTTGCTCTAGACCCCCCCCCCTAGTCAGGGTCTAGGGACCAACAATGTACATAAACTCCAGCCAGAGTTGGCAAGACAGATCAAGTGTTGAGAATAATGAAACATATTACCTATCCTCTTTTAGGGCAGCAAACTAATAAATATTTTTCAGAATCTATAGTCTGGGAGGATCTATCTGATGTAAAACCACCATGGTAAATGTGCTGTTTGGTCAGAGAGATCTGACCTGTCTGTATGATGTGGTTGTTGTGTCAGTGTTGTGTCCAGACGTGGGTAGAGAATAGATTTTGACACATGGCCCATACTTTGATTGCAGAGCTGCGAGTTTCTGTTGTCAACAAAGCAGTGTCTATTCAGTTGGTGACTTTACTCGAGTGTATCTGTGCAGTACTTGTGACAGAGACCACCATTATTGCCCGCCAGCACGGAGAGGTGGGACCACCTGATTTCAGCACCAGAGCTACAACTACAAGATGAGTGAGCCTCTGGTCTGCTGGACATTCACCAACGCTGTGTAGTTACTAATACCCCCATAAAAATTCCCACCATTTTCTGGACACTGTGTAGTCAATATAGACAGGTGTGATGAGGCCACCCTATAATATTCCATGCATTTCTTTTCATAATCTCTAAATCCTTTTAAGTTCTGGTCAACCTAAAAAATTGATCCAGAACAAAATAAATGTAATATAATTCTATCAAAAAATCTTACACACGTGAGTTAGTTCAGTGTATTTTAACATTTATTAATATTATTAGTCTTGTTAAATATCTGTGGGTATATCTATAACCTATTACACCACACTACATATCATAACCCTAGACACTTTACGTAGCCACATTCATTTAAAAAAAATTAAGTGTGAGGTCGTAGTGGTAGCAAGAAAGGCCTTCTGACAATTCTCAACTACATTTTATTTTCAGGAGCCTTCACAGCTGGCCTCATACAATTACATTTAGTAATATCATCATCATACAATACCATCAACACCACTACACTGAGGCACGACGAAAGTTTTCTGTATTCAGTTTGACAGATCTGAACGACGACAAAAGTTTGCTGTATTCAGTTTGACAGATCTGAACGACAACGAAAGTTTGCTGTATTCAGTTTGACAGACCTGAACCACGACGAAAGTTTGCTGTATTCAGTTTGACAGATCTGAGCCACGACGAAAGTTTTCTGTATTCAGTTTGACAGATCTGAAACATGACGATGAAAGTTTGCTGTACTCAGTTTGAAAGTGTGTTTTTCTGATCCTTTATGTGGCACATAATTTTCTTCACTCAAGCTCTTGTACATAGTGTATAGTGCGTTTCACAATGTTTGCCGCTGTTTAATATTCAACATATCTGCAACCACTTGGTCGTAATTGTTGCAACTTTGCATATGACCTAATGATCGCTATGTCCCAAGGGGGACATTTTTTTCCTCGTTAACAAACTTATGGTTTTAAATTTTCTTTATTTAAAGTATACAAAATCGACCACCTCCTAGTCCAACCGTGTATTGACAGGGCTTACCCCTTCATATTTGTGAGCTATTTCGATTTAACATCTTGAACGCCTTTCACGTGATTTTCCCCGTGTTTCAGCTCACTATCGCACTGTTTTGAACATTAAATTGATCCTTCCGGTGCGTTCTGTTACCGTTCTACTGATTGTGTATTTCAGTGCATATGCGTATCTTGCGGTACTCTAGGTCTGTAATACAATGGGTATGAAAGTCAAGTTCCTTACACTGCATACAATGGCAGTGAAGATGTATAAATATTTCTCCAGAGAAGCTAAGCGTTGTAAACTGTATCGGAGTTTCTCAAATCCTGAAAAGAGAATTATTCACGCTTTGGGTTTAAGTAAACGCTCATTTCATCAATTACTCAAAGCTAATGGAATTTTCAGTTCAATCAATACCAGGACGCAAGGAAGAAAGGAAGTAGTAGATAGCTTTGACAGGGATGTGATTAGAAGAGAGATTTGTAGTATGTTCAATTCCAAAGAAACTGTGACACTAAGAAAACTGAAAATTCGGCTGAGAACACACAATGACATTGATGTGTCGAAATCAACATTATGGAGAACTGTTAGAAGCATTGGCTTTACGTTTAGCAAGTACGCTAGTGGAAGAAACGTTATCTGCGAGAAGCCGCACTTAGTATCTATGAGAAGTAAATATTTACGTGAAGTACGGGAAATGCGTAATCAAGATTATGATATTGTGTATGTGGATGAAACTTGGATCAACGCTCACCACACAAGTGAAAAGGAATGGCAGTTATCAGATGGAACGATTAAAAGATGTGTACCCAGTGGAAAAGGACAACGTCTGATAATGGCACATGCAGGCAGCAGACATAATGGGCTAGTGAAAAATGCTGAACTTATTTTCACTTCCAGTTATACGAACAACCGGGACTATCATACCGAGATGAACGGTAACATATTTAGAGAGTGGAATGAAAATTCTCTTCTTCCGTCCCTAGACAGACCATTCTGTCTGATAATGGACAACGCATCATACCACAACGCTGTGGCAGAAGAAGACAAAATCCCGACATCTTCGAGTACAAAAGATGCTATAAAGATTTGGCTCAGAAAAGAAGACATTCCATTTAACGAGGGGTTTCTGAAACATGAATTACTGTCCCTTGTTAAGAAATCACAAAAGACCAAGATATTCCATATAGACAAGTTGATTCAACAGCATGGTCATATGTGTTTGAGACTGCCACCTTATCATTCACATTTAAACCCAAGTGAACTCGTTTGGGCAAAAGTTAAAGGACAGGTGGCAGCTGAAAATAAAACTTTCAAACTATGCAATATGAAAGAACTAACATACGCCGCCCTCTCGCAGATAGACAAAGATTATTGGTGTAAATGTGAAGACCATGTCTTGAAAGAGGAAAATGACTATTGGAAAAAGATGGACTGTCGTTCGTTCAGCCGAGAATAATCATCAATATGTTAGACTCGTCTGACTCAGAATAAGTGTGTAAATACCTTATATGTTTTATATGTTTTCTCCTCCATCTATGTGTATATGTAAACCAGTTCATTTCCTTTTTATCTCCGCGATTTCACTACTATTTTTAACATACACAGTACTTTCACCTCTTCATGCATCCATTCACGTTTTAGTATAAAAAGTAACATTTACAACGAATAGGCGTTATTATTCTCTCAAATATTTCGAAGAAATAAAAAAAGGACCTCACGTAGTAATCAGTTAACAAACCCCTCTAACATTCGAATTGTATAGACGCCTATGCCGGAAATATGCAACTTCCTTCATTTACGGTAAATTATTTTCTTCCAGGACAAAATAATTACTTTGTTAAAAAAAGATGAAAGGAATTAGCCGTTGCAAGAAAAGAACACTGCCTGCAACATTGAATTTTATAAAAACTTTGGGACATTGAAAATTTAAGACCACATGCAAAAAATCATGTTTATCAGTGCAAGGAATATGAAGATATTTGAAGTCAATCGTCGACCGACCTTTTTGAAACGCACTATAATAAAAGTTGAGAACCATTGAACACCGTGGGGTCAGTCGTCAAGCTATAGCTAGCTCATTAGTGAATGTGATCACGTGTATCTATCATCATCATCATGTCAAGGATAAGAATCTGTACATTATCGCTCACGTAAGCAAGCATGCTTAACTGTGGCCAACCTGTCACACTTATATTAATTACTGGATCTTCTTCTTCGTACACTCTCAGACGTCCACTTGAATGTTCTCAAAGAAAGCAGTAGTCAGTTTGAGGCTATTTGAATCCCCGTAAAGCTTTTCCACGAAAGGAGCTGGCGTCGGCCATATGCGCTTTCTCTGTACCACATATAAGGGGCAACTTTGAAGCAGATGTTCAGCAGTCATTTTATCAGTGCCACAGTTACACTGATCGGTAGTTCCTATCTTTAGCTTGTTGAATATATGGTATCTCAATCTGTTGTGGCCAGTGCGGAGTCTGAAGATTACCACTTGTTCTCTTCTGTGGAGCTGGTAGTAAGCATCATTCTGTGTGTGCCCTGGATGTTCGACATTCCATTTGTTTCTGTAACTGATTCTTATAAAACTCTTTGCCTCCTCAAAAGTTATGCTTGCATCAGGCTGAGGTAATTACTGGATCTGATCTTTAAGCATTTGCATTTATATATATTGCAGGTAGACTGGAGACAGTCAAAGGCTAAGGTAGGCAACCCGAAATAAATGCCCGTTGAAATCGGATGTACTGGGCCACAGGCCTAACGAAACAGTACAACGTACGCCGCTCCATGATATATATATATATATATATATATATATATATATATATATATATATATATATATATATATATATATATATATATATATATATATATATATATATATATATATATATATATATATATATATATATATATATATATATATATAGGTGTTCCATCTTATAATACAAGGTAAAAAGGTAAAGGATCCCGTTACACGCCCATTGAGGGCCAGGCATATTGGGAACATGGTGTTGACCATCGGCAAGAAAAAATGGGCCTAACATCATATTCCCATCACTAGGGGTGATGTGGTCAGCATCACGCCGGCCGCGTTAACCTTCCCAGAAGTTGCTCTGGTACCCAGTTGGGGCTGGGTCGACCCAGGAGCCGTTTGCGGCCTTAAAAAAATCCCACATCATCTGGGGTTCGAACCATAGACCACTGAGCTAGGAAGCCAGTGAACTAACCACTATGCTACCGCGTCTCCCATCTTATAGTACAACCAAGTCGTTATTGTCTATAAAGTCCTCGAGACTTTTACTTGAGTTATCTACATGGTTTCCTTCCCTGACATAGAGGTGAGCCTTAAAATCCCCTTACATTCTGGGGCTAAGCCTGGTCAAGGCTAAAATGTCGTCATTTTTGAGAATGTCATTTCTACAATATATGTTTATCCTTTTTTAGATTTTCTGGTTGATAGACGTTTGCTACACTCATGTTCTCTGTGTCTGTTGCTTCAAACGTTTCTCTAGAGAAAATGGACACATGCAAACCCTAGACCCATTCCTACGTAGATGGATTAGCAACACATACAACAAACGATGACGGTGGAGGAATGTTTGAGTTTATGTAACGGTACATACAAAAAAAAAAAAAACTGTTAGGGGCAATTCCTAAGTAACTTCAGTGCAGAGGCAGTGAACTTGAAAATGTCAGCTTAAGTCCTAATAGAAGAGGGAAGCGCGGGTCAAACATACTTCCACATAATTCATACCAGTGACTCTCAAGGTTTTACATGACAGAAACAAAAGAATTTCCAAATGTTTTGCGTGGAAAGTTTATGAAAATGGGTCATTTTTCTCGTGTTTAAATTTATAAATGTTTTTATCTTTACTTAAAGCCAAGCTGACCTCATACAGCTCACTCACTCACACGTACACACGCACCCGTACATATACTTACTTACTTACTTAGTCGTTCCCCTTCTACCGTGAGGTGTAGAGGTTTGGAAGAGAGAGCGCCAGACCATTCTATCAGCTGTCTTCTTCCTGGCCTGGTTCCATTCTAGTCCTCGGTCCTTCAAAGATTGTCTAATGTTGTCCTCCCAGCGGACTCTGGGTCGTCCTGGAGGTCTGGATCCCTGGCTCTTTGTTTCCCATGCTTGTCGTGGTAGCCGATCTTCTCCCATTCTGCAGACATGGCCAAACCATCTTAGTTGGGACTGTTCTATTTGGGTCTGCAGCGGATGGGATTTTAGGCCTTGACGGATCGTCTGGTTGCGGACCATGTCTCTTCTTGTTACTTCAACCACTTTCCTCAGATACCTCATTTCTGAGGTTTGGATCTGGCTATTGTGGGTTGTAGTCATTGCCCACGACTCGCATCCATATGTCAAGACTGGGACATAGGTGGAGCGGTATACAGCCATCTTCGTTTTCTTACCAACCTCTTTCTTGCTGAGGAATCCACGATTTATGACCTGAAAAAGTCTCCCAGCCGCTGCTTTTCGAGTGGCCAATTCTTCTTTGATGCCCCCCTTTCGGTCTATAATAGCTCCGAGATATTTAAAGTGGTCGACCTGCTCCAGGACCTGTTCTCCCAACTTAATCTGATGTTTTCTTTCTTCTCGTGATATCACCATGGATTTTGTTTTAGAGCTGCTTATGACCATCCCTCTCTTCTCCAGCTCTTCCTTCCAGACTTGAAGGTTGGATTGGAGATGTGCCTCAGATTTAGCAATCAGGGCAACATCATCAGCAAATGCCAGCTCCGAAATATAGACCTGTCTCATCTTCCAGTACCCCACTGAATACTTTCTTGTTCTCTCCTTACATGCCTTGATGACATCATCCATAAGGAGTATTCTTCCTTGCCAAACAGTCCCAAAGTTTGCTCCAGGGGATCCTGTCAAACGCCTTTTCCAGATCTATGAAACAAAGATGGATCTCACTCTTATACTCAAGAGCCTTTTCACTCAGCTGTCTGAGTGTGAAGATTAGGTCTTGAGTACTTCGGTTTGCTCGGAATCCACACTGGACCTCATCCAATTGTGGCTCAGCTAGGCGTCGGAGTCTCTGCTCTAGGATTCTAGAGTAGATTTTACCAGGGACACTGAGAAGGGATATGCCTCTATGGTTTCCACATTGTCGATTGTCACCCTTTTTGAAAATTGGTGTTATGATGGCAATCTCCCAATCCTTTGGTATGGTCTTGTTGCACCATGCTGCCTGTAGGACCTTTAAGAGTAATAGGTCGCCTGATGCTCCCATGTACTTAACCATTTCTGGTGTTATACCATCATGCCCTGCTGCTTTGCCCATCTTGATTTTCTCTAGTGCTGCCCTCAGTTCTTCCATCTTTATGTCATCTTCACCATCATTGGTTTTCTCTTCTGTGCTAGTGGTTATCATTTCTGATGCTTCACCATGCTCACCATCCAGGAGTTCTGAGAATTATTCTTTCCATCTTTCCATTACTTCCTTCGGGGCAGTAAGCAATTTGCCTTGCTTGTCCTTTATAAATTTGAGAGGGCATTGTTTTTCTTTCCTCATGTTCTTTAGGGTCTTGTAGAACAATTTCTGGTTTTCTTGTGCATCTTTTTCTAGCTTTTCTCCAAATTCTTCCCAGGACTTCTGTTTTGCTGCTAGCACTTTGTTCTTTGCTTCTGTTCTGAGTGTTACATATTCTCTATATTTTTCCATTTGTCTGTGTTTTTAGCTCCTAAGTATTGTTTCCATGCCATTTTCTTCTCTCTTATTTTCTCTTTGACTTCCTCTGTCCACCAAGGTGTCCTCTTTCTCTGGTTCCCAAGTCGGACTTCACCGCATGCTTCTGCAGCAGCGGTCTTTATGATATCCTTGAATTTATTCCAGAGGGTTTCCAAGTCATCAGGTCGTTCTTCTGTGTTGCTCACTGCTGTAGCAATAAGCCACTGATATCTGGTCTTAATTTCTGGCTCTCTCAGCTTGTAGGTCCTAATGCTCATTTCTCCTGCTCGTTTACTTGGTTTCTTGCGTGATGTTGGGCAGTTCCTAGGCTGAGCAACTCTTTCAGTTGTTCGTTTGATTGTTAGCAGTAGTGATCACTTCCAATCTCTGGCCCCCTCCAGACTCTTGCATCTCGGACATATCTGAATGAGCTTCTCCGAACAATGGCATAGTCGATCACTGACTTCTCATTCTTGGTTGGTTCACATCTAGTGTATGCATGTATGCGCTTATGGGGGTACTTTGTGTTTGTAATGATCAGATTCTGCTCACTGCAGAATCTAAGGAGTCGCTTTCCATTGTCATTGAGAGTATCTTCTCCATATCTTCCGATAACTCCACCCCATCTAGCATGGTCATTTCCAACTCTGGCATTAAAATCTCCGAGCATAATAACTTCATCTAGGCAGTCATCCACTGTCCTTTGAAGCAGCTCGAAGAATTCCTCCTTGACCTCTGCTCTCTCATCCTCATTTGGCCCATACACTATGACCAGGTTGACTATGGTTTCTCCTTCTTTTAGTTTTACAACCATAATGCGCTCCGAGACAAAGTTCCATCCCTTGATACTATCTTTTGATTTTGGGCCACAATGCAACCCACGCCCCCTTTAGCTCTTTCAGATATGGGTACACCACTGTAGAGCAACGTGTTGCCATCGAGATCCATGACTCCTTGTCCTTTTTTCTTCGTTTCCGTAATAGCCAGGATTTCTAGTTTTGCTTTCCTCATCTCTTCCACCAGCTCCTCTTCCTTCCCATTTATACTTCTTGTGTTCCAAGTTCCATAAGTCGTAGTCCGTAGTCCGTTCCAGTTCGTCGCCTTTAGAATCAGTCCGGTTTTCTCTCTTTTAGTTCGCGTAATCATGATTTAAAGCAAACAGGTGATTGGCCTGTTGTGCCTTTGCATGGTGGAGGGGCTGCCTCCTTACGGCCTCCATGCAGGCCGCCCTCCTCCTTTTTCATCCGGGCTTGGGACCGGCATAGGCGGAGTTCCGTACATATACACAATGTAGAATTGTTTATTATTTTATTTTTCACGAAGGCTTTGTAGCTACGTTCCGTGCTCCGACCTCCGATCAGAAGTTGTTTGTATTTGTCTCCGTGGTTACTTTATTTCCTACTAGAGTTACTTGCCCTTGTGCAGACTTCCTCTTCCTGCTTTATGGTGCTAAGCATGGCTGTAGAGTGGCTGAGTCGACAGTTTTTTAGTGGAGTCGGTAAAAATGTATCGACTCCGCATTTTCCAAGACTCAAGCCAA
>JAMPIV010022015.1:0-22500 GCA_024509875.1 Oreohelix idahoensis | reverse complement strand
CTTAGACAGCGCAGACTACGCTGGCTTGGTCATGTTCGCCGCATGGAAGATGGTCGCATCCCAAAAGATATCTTCTACGGACAATTAGCAGATGGCAAGAGAACAGTTGGGCGACCACAGCTGAGGTTCAAAGATGTGTGCAAGAGAGATATGAGGGCACTGGACATAGATCCAGCAACATGGAAGGGTGAAGCTGCCGATCGCACTAAGTGGCGATGCTATTTACGGCGCCACCTCAGATTGGGCGAAGAGAGGCTCACACAACAAGCAGAGGAGGGGAGAAAACGTCGAAAGGAGCACCAGGAAAATAAGCAGCTCAGGGCTGTCACCTCAGGGGCGCATTCCCATAGTCAGTTATGACTGAAGGGGCTATTATTATTATTATTATTATTATTATATATATATATATATATATATATATATATATATATATATATATATATATATATATATATATATATATATATATATATATATTCGGAGCAAGCAAGAGGACATGCACACCATCATAGCTGGCAGACGCTGGAGCTGGGTTGACCATGTCCTAAGAAGAGACCCCGATGCCATCACAAGAACAGCTATGCTTTGGACTCCTGAAGGAAAACGAAAGAGAGGCCGACCAAAAACAACCTGGCGGAGGACTGTGGAGGCTGAGATGCAAAGAATGAACCAGAGTTGGGGCACTGTACGAAGGATGGCCGCCGACCGAGCAAAGTGGAATCAATTTGTTGTTGCCCTACAGGACGCCACTAGGCGTGATGGCCACTGACTGCTTTGACGGTCGGCGGCTAAAGATCAAAGAAGAATATATATATATATATCCATGGCTACTTTGTTTCCTTCTAGAGTTACTTGCCCTTATGCTAACTATGCTACTGGACAAAAGTTAAGGGCCGCCATTCAGTTTAGACAAGGTTTATATAATTCTTCGTGAGCAGGGTCGACTTTCCAAATGTCCGGTGGCTTGAAATCTCTCAAGAAGTCTCTGAATGGTAGAGTGGGACACTGCTAAACGTCTTGCAACATGACGAACAGATTGACCATCCTGAATCCATGCCATGGCTCGACTACAGTCTACAGTGCTGAGACTTCTCCTTGGTGGCATGGCTAATGCAGTGATCATTTCGACCACTTGTCATACTGATTTATTGCATACCAACGGTGAACACTCTTTACCGATGATCATTTTCCACGTGCATTCAAATTCAACTCACTATTTCACCTTTTGAACTAGTGGGGCGTGTTGCAAAAACCACGAGTTTTTGCAGCAACAATGGCAATTCTCACGTGCGAGTTAAAGTGACCCAGTTTTTGGACATTTAAAAAAAATTAACCTAGTGCACACAGAAATGTATACACATTTCTCTGAGCTCAATTTTAATGACATTTTCACTTGTCTTTACAGTTTGCCAATCAATTATATAAAAAAAGTTATTTGTACCAGAAATTAAATATACCATTTCTTATTGATTTTGACATGCTGATTTCAAATATCATAATGAAATTCACCAATTGGCTCTGGGTTTTTTTTTTTTTAATGATGAATTTACATTACAGTAATACAAATAATGTATGCATGTTTAATTCTCTGGGGTGAACAGCTAATCTTTCTACTTTAGCATTATAAAAATTGTGGTTACATACTCAATTAATTGATATTTCAACATAAAATGATAGAAAAAATAAAAACATTATTTAAAGTTCACATATCATGTTTTAAAAAAGGCACATTTGAACCCATTCCGTCATTATTCAGTCGCTGTTCGAGCTCTCTTTGCTTGCTTCTTGTAGTCAATCGATGAGGTGTCTCTTGTCACAGTCCAACAGTAATCAGCAAGCATTGAAGGGCTCCAATTGCCTTGATACCTTGTCTCCATAGCAGCAATGTCCTGGTGAAATCGTTCACCATGCTCATCACTGACCGCTCCACAGTTTGACGTAAAGAAATCCAGATGAGAATCCAGAAAATGAATTTTCAAAGACATGTTGCAGCCAAGACTCTTATACTTCAGAAGGAGATTTTCTACAATTTCATTGTAATTATCAGATCTGTTGTTTCCAAGAAAATTGTCCACCACTGACTTAAATGCTAGCCATGCTGCTTTTTCCTTGCCATGCAACACGCAAAGAAACTCGTCATCATGAAGAAGTTTTCGAATTTGCGGACCAACAAATACTCCCTCTCTTATTTTAGCTTCACTCAGTCTTGGAAATTTTCTGATGAGGTATTTGAAAGCCTCATCTGTTTTCTCCATTGCCTTGACAAAGTTTTTTTCATGAGACCCAGCTTAATGTGCAAGGGTGGCAACAAAATCTTGCTGGTGTCGACAAGTGCTGGGTTCTCAACGTTCTTACTGCCAGGCTGCAATGACTGCCTGATTGGCCAATGTCTTCTGATGTAATGGTCACTTCGTGCACGGCTATCCCACTCACAGAGAAAGCAACAGTACTTGGTGTATCCACCCTGTAGTCCAAGCAAAAGAGCGACCACTTTTAAGTCACCGCAAAGTGACCAATGATGATGATCGTAGTTTATACACTTCAAAAGCTGCTTAATGTTTTCATAAGTTTCTTTCATATGAACTGCGTGACCAACTGGAATTGACGGTAACACATTACCATTATTCAACAAAACAGCTTTAAGACTCGTCTTGGATGAATCAATGAAAAGCCTCCACTCTTCCGGTATGTAATTGATTTTGAGGGCTGCCATTAAACCAGAAATGTTGTGGCACGCAGAAAGGTCACCCTCTTTGAAAAAGAATGTAATAAGCGGCTTCTGGCGGTTCCTATACACAGAAATTGTAACATCTTCTGCCAGGAGATTCCACTGTTGCAATCTGGAACCCAAAAGCTCCGCCTTGTTCTTCGGTAAAAATTCAGATCTCTTACAAGATCATTCAGTTCACCTTGGGTTATTAAGTGTGGTTTAGTGGATGTAGTTTGCTCAAAATCTGGGTCGCTTGAGGTTGATGGTTCAGGACCACCAATGTCCTCTTCTTCATCAGTGGAAGCAGCTGAAAATGATTCTGGCACTTTGGGAACTGGTAGGTCATCGCCATGTGGTACCGGACGTATTGCAGAGGGGATGTTTGGATATTCCAGAGTCCATTTTTTCTTCTTTGATATGCCTTTCCCAATTGGAGGGACCATGCAAAAGTAACAGTTGTTGAGATGATCAGTGGGCTCTCTCCAAATCATTGGGACTGCAAAAGGCATAGCTTGCCTTTTGCCAGTCAACCACAGTTTAAGATGTGCTGCACATGTATTGCAGCATATGTGTGGCGCCCAGCTCTTATCTTGATCTCCTATTCTGCAGCCAAAATACAAACTGTACGCCTTCTTAATCACTTTAGTTATATTTCGTTTTTGTGATAGAAATGTCACCTCACCACATATATAACAGAAATTATTAGCACTGTTCACACATGTCCTAGGCATTTCTAACTACGATACTTTTGATAAGGACAAATGCACTAACTAATGGCAAAATTTTTATCAGAGATAAGATATTTATACACAAAGGTGATGTAATCATAGGTAGGATTGCATCATCAACTTCTAGTTACATTTTTATTGGTCATTAGAAAAAAATTATACAATCGCCCACAACAGTTGCGTCATATATATAAATTGAAATCAGTTAAGATCAGCTATTTTCATTTCTGGTACATTTTGGTTGTTGACTAGTGTAATTGGTGGATTTGATGTAATCTCGGACACCCTCGGGCTTTCTCACCACTTTTCACCTTGTTAACAACAAGGTCGTTATGAGAGACTTTATTTTAGTTTTTTTTAATTCGTTTTTTTTTTTATTATTGTTTGTTTGTTTCTTGGAAAGAGGAGGTCACACACAAATACATTCATACAAATTTGGTTTTGATGTGCTCTGTTTGGACTGAGTAGAGGGGGGAAGAAGGTACTTTATTTGGGTATTGGAAACCTGACTTTCTTTACTTGAATTAGTACACCATATGTCCTAATTATAACCCATCAAGGGTTGAACGGGATACTTTAAAAAAAATTTCCTCTTCCTGTTTTCTTCTTCCAGTAACATGATTTATTAAAAGTGTCGAGCTAAATCTCGTGTGTTCAAGCTTTGTGATTATGCTTTATTGTGTGAGAATGTTTGACAGCCGGCCACGTCTCATTACATTTACCAACATCCGCTATACACAACAGTAAATATCAACATGCTGTATAAATTAGAAAGGTCAAGAGTTCTGCAAATCCCGAACTATCATTACTTTACCTAGCACTGAAAGAGGTTGAGAAATTTTACCTTACCGTACTTCTAAATTGAGCGCTCAAAATGCAATACCCTGCTACCCCTGTGACGATACGGTTGTGCGATCTCAAGTCCACTCCGGCAGGATTGCATTACAGTCCAGTGCGAGTAATATTTTCTTATTGTTCTCTCCCCTGTCATTATAATGTGGCATATTTTATGCACCATTAATTACTCTCTATGCTGAATCTAGCGGGGGAAAGTCTCTAACACTCCACTCCCCTACGGAACTGTCTTTATCTTGTTTACCACTCATCAGACTTATTTACGTTCCGCCAGGTGAACTGGGGTATTATTATAACAATACCTAGTCATTATCACCGGTCAGCGAGCGAGATTCTTATCATGAAAAGACGGTCTCGCCCGATCAACATCTATAGAAGCCAATATTGTCTGTCTAAGATAGCCGTCTGAGGTGGGCAGATTACACAGGTGGTAGATTCGTTTATCGTTTCACGGGACCATCCCTGTGTGTGATTATCTCGATAATCTGTCGGGAGAGACAATATTGGCGATAGGTAGCATCTGGACATCAAACGAGTTCACAGATGGTGTTTATGAGTTGTGCACAAGATGCCGGCGGAAGTCTGACGGAACGATATGACATCACTGTAAGAGGTCACGGGTGGATATTAAATTTAATATTTTGAAACACGTGAGGGTATTTTTTAAAATTTGAAACACCCCTACCCACGTAGTGCTGAACGAGATTCGATTGGATTGGTTCATTTTGAGGAGCTGAAATATGCAATGTATTTTATTTGCACACTAGTCGGAAGTGCTATCTGTGATTTGCCTAAGAACTGAGAATACAGTGTGATGAAAACACAGACACAGATCACACAGAGAGACTGCAGCGCACAAGTCATATCAGCGACTCCTAAAAGCCAGAAAGAAAAAGGAGACATTGGACTTAGAAATTCCACAACTATAAGTAACAGATCGAGTATTTGGCAACTTTGGAATTCGCAAGTAAACCCGCATTTTTAATACAAGACTGGAAACTTAAAGGGGCGAGGACTTTAATTAACAAGACTAGAATCCTAGGAATTTGATCACAAGTCATAGAGGAAGTAAACAAAAGTTTTCCCAGACCAGAGATTTCGCAGAACACCCGCCGTCAGAGGAATTAACTCTAATTTCCAGACCTAAATGATTTTGAAGCATCTAATACAGAGCTGTGTCCAGTCTAAATCTGTGCAAGGCGATTGTGTATTCCCAAAATTTTGGGGTAAGTGTAAACAATTTATTTATTTACTTACTTAGTCTTTCCCCTTCTACCGTGAGGTGTAGAGGTTTGGAAGAGAGAGTGCCAGACTATCCTATCGGCTGTCTTCCTCCTGGGCTGGTTCCATTCTAGTCCTCGGTCCTTCAAAGATTGTCTAATGTTGTCCTGCCAGCGGACTCTGGGTCGTCCTGGGGGTCTGGATCCCTGGCTCTTTGTTTCCCATGCTTGTCATGGTAGCCGATCTTCTCCCATTCTGCAGACATGGCCAAACCATCTTTGTTGGGACTGTTCTACTTGGGTCTGCAGGGGGTGGGATTTTAGGCCTTGACGTATCGTCTGGTTGTGGACCATGTCTCTTCTTGTTACTTCAACCACTTTCCTCAGAAACCTCATTTCTGAGGTTTGGATCTGCCTTTTGTGGGTTGTAGTCATTGCCCATGTCTCGCATTCATATGTCAAGACTGGGACATAGGTGGAGCGGTATACAGCCATCTTCGTTTTCTTATCAACCTCTCTCTTGCTGAGGAATCCTCGATTTATGGCCTGAAAAAGTCTCCCAGCTGCTGCTTTTCGAGTGGCCAACTCTTCTTTGTTGCCTCCCTTTCGGTCTATAATAGCTCCGAGGTATTTAAAGTGGTCGACCTGCTCCAGGACCTGTTCTTCCAGCTTAATCTGATGTCTTCTTTCTTCTCGTGATATCACCATGCATTTTGTTTTAGAGCTGCTTATGACCATCCCTCTCTTCTCCAGCTCTTCCTTCCAGCTTGCAGGTTGGATTGGAAATATGCCTCAGATTTAGCAATCAGGGCAACATCATCAGCAAATGCCAGCTCTGAAATACAGACCTGTCTCATCTTCCAGTACCCCACTGAATACTGTCTTGTTCTCTCCTTACATGCCTTGATGACATCGTCCATGAGGAGTATGAAAAGATAAGGTGACAGGATATCACCTTGTCTTACACCAGTGGTGGTCCTGAACTCTTCTGACTTATGGTTTGCTGTCCTCACATAATTTCTGCAAGACTTTTAGAAGCTCTGTATAGCATGAATCAGAAGTGCTGGAATGTTCTTCCTTGCCAAACAGACCCAAAGTTTGCTCCAGGGGACCCTGTCAAATGTCTTTTCCAGATCTGTGAAACAAAGATGGATCTGTTTTTCCTTCCTCGTGTTCTTTAGGGTCTTATAGAACAATTTCTGGTTTTCTTGCGCATCTTTTTCAAGCTTTTCTCCAAATTCTTCCCAGGACTTCTGTTTTGCTGCTAGCACCTTGTTCTTTGCTTCTGTTCTGACTTTCACATATTCTCTATATTTCTCCATTTGTGCTGTTGTGTTTTTAGCTCCTAATTATTGTTTCCATGCCATTTTCTTCTCTCTTATTTTCTCCTTGACTTCCTCTGTCCACCAAGGTGTCCTCTTCCTCTTGTTCCCAGGTCGGACCACCACATGCTACTGCAGCAGCTGTCTTTATGATGACTTTGAATTTATGCAAGAGCGTTTCCAAGTCATCAGGTTGTTCTTCTGTGTTTCTCACCGCTGTAGCAATAAGCCCCTGATATCTGGTGTTAATTTCTGGCTCTCTCAGCTTGTAGGTCTTAATGCTCATTTTTCCTGTTCGTTTATTTAGTTTCTTGCGTGATGTTAGGCAGTTCCTAGGCTGAGCAACTCTTTCAGTTTTATGTACCTTTTTTAATTGTAATTCAGGCAAATCATTATTCATGCACTCCAGACGCAATTTCCTAGTTAACAACCAGAAGGATATTGGTGAATTTTCATTATGTTCCCTGAGTTACACTGTATGCTCGAGAATTTAATTCTTCTGAGAGGTTAACATTGGTGGATGGAGCGCATGACAATGGGCCTGTTAGTTTGCGGCAAACAAATGTACTTAGCAGGCATTTGTTTCTTTCTATTTTTCTAAAGTTCGTGGTTACAAGCCATCATATGATTTGTGGTATTCACGCCGCTATTGTGAAGGAAAAGCATCCACCGTAACCGCCTACAGTGGAAGAGAGTGTAGAGAAGGCTTCCGTCATCACAGAATTGATGAACCACAGCTGCAGGACTCATCTGGAGTTAAGTTTTTTTTTGTCACAGGCAACAGCAAAACACAATATAGCGCCCCAATCCAACCTCTGTGAGGAAAAATTTAATTTACCTTTTACCCCCATTTAATCCTTATTTTAACTTGTTGATCTAATTGACTTTTAAATTTGCTGTATATTATTTTAAACTAATCAAATAATTGTTTATTCAGTCATTAGAAGTATGAAAGCAAACGTATGAGCAAAACTATTTAATACTTATATATATATATATATATATATATATATATATATATATATATATATATATATATATATATATATATATATATATATATAGAGAGAGAGAGAGAGAGAGAGAGAGAGAGAGAGCCATTACTTATAAGAGGAGATTCGTTGGATTACACCAATTGGGAGCGTAACGAGCCAGAACCATTGCTAAAATTCCTCACAAAAAGCAACAGACCAGAAATATCTTGTGAAAGCTCCCCTAAGGTAGAAGCGCCATTCATATCTTCTATCTACCTCTCTGCCAAGAGTAATCTTGCGCGAAGATAGATACCTTGGACGACCTACTTTAGATACGCTTGCATTTTGGCCATAAGTGGACCACTACTGCAAAGCAGGGGAGGCAATCCGTGAGAACCCCGAGATGATTCAAGACACTGCTTTGGCTGTCATAGCGTTAACACCTACTCAAGTCACTGTGGGACGATTGTTTTCTGCCCTCAGAATAATCAAATCAGATTTTGAGAGCAGTAATGAAGCCAGATCTATTAAAAGTGATCTTTTCTTTTTTTAAGGAACTAATTCAATTTAAATAAAAAATTATATTTTTAAATGCTTTTTGAGTTTTTGTTTTTATTACTGTATGAATGAATTAATAGCTAAAAATGTAATCCACCACAGCCAAGTATTCATTTAATGACACATATACCATACTCATATATTTAACCCCCTATAAGTTTATGCCATATGACTAGCAAAGTAACTATAGTCTGCGTCATGATCGGACTTATACAATTTCAGGAGTTGGAGTCAGAAAATATTTTGGCCCACTCCACAACCCAGGTTCTACACATGGTTAATTAAAACGTGTCAAGTTACATCCAGTTCTTTCTGTCATGCTTTATTATGTAAGAATGTTTGACAGCCAGTCATGTCTTATTAGATTTGCCAACATTCACTCGACACAACAGTAATTGTTGTTCGTCCATCACGGGTGATGAAGACCACTCTGTTCATCAAATTATTAGGAATATGTTAGGATAGTCTATGGGTACGAAGGTGACTGATGAGCCCGATGCGGGCCTGGAAAGATCTCGGACAGTGTGGGTAGGGAATGTTTGCATCACAAGAAGATTTTATTACACGGTCTTTTCTAGCTTGTCTCCGCTGTTCCGCTGCTGCTCTTCTGGATGATTCGCATGCCGCTGCACCTTTACGAAGAGATGTGCGCCAAGCAGTTCGGTCTTGCGCAGCAGCTTCCCATGTGTCAGGACTTATGTCAAAGGTTTTTAAAGAAGACTTAAGCGTGTCTTTGAAGCGCTTCTTTTGGCCACCATGGGAGCGTTTACCCTTCTGCATCTCACCATAAAAGAGTATCTTTGGCAGTCGATGGTCTGGCATGCGGACTACATGACCTGCCCAGCGAATCTGTGACTGCATCAGAATAGTATCGATGCTAGGGATACCAGCTCTGTCAAGAACGGCGGTATCCGGGATCTTGTCTTGCCATTTGATGTTCATTATCTTCCTGAGACAGACTGTATGGAAGTGGTTGAGCTTTTTTTACGTGGGGCCTGTATACAGTCCATGTTTCACATGCATATAGCAGCACTGGAAGCACCGCAGCTCTGTACACCTTCAGCTTTGTCTGTAGACTAATGCCACTTCGATGCCAAACGTCGGTGTATAGTCTGCCAAATGTGCTGCTGGCTTTGGAGATCCTGGTGTTCACCTCATCATCAATGACGATGTTCTGGGATAGTGTGCTACCAAGGTATGTGAATCTGTTTACAACATTCAGTTTCTCACCATTTACCTTGATGATTGGCTCGGTATAAATTGTGCCAGGAGCTGGTTGGTACATGATTTCTGTTTTCTCCGTGTTGATGGTAAGCCCAAAGTTGGAACAGGCTTCGGAGAATCTATCCACACTATGCTGCAGATCAGCCTCTGAGCCAGCACTGAGGGCACAATCGTCAGCAAACAGAAGATCCCTGATGGTGTGTGATTTGACCTTGGTTTTTGCTTGAAGCCTCCTAAGGTTAAACAATTTTCCATCAATACGATATCTGATGTCGATTCCTGTGTCCCCGTCTCTGAAAGCATCAGTCAGCATAGCAGAAAACATGATACTGAACAGAGTCGGTGCAAGTACGCACCCTTGTTTAACTCCATTTGAGACTGGGAAAGGCTCCGATAGCTCACCGTTTTCCTGAACTCTAGCCTGCATTCCATCATGCAGTTGCTGCACTATTGAGATAAATTTCTTTGGGCAACCGTATTTTGCCATGGTCTTCCATAGACCCTCTCTACTGACCGTGTCGAACGCCATTGTCAAGTCGATGAAAGCTGTGTACAGGTCACAGTGCTGTTCTTGGCATTTTTCTTGTAGCTGTCTTGCAGCGAACACCATATCGGTGGGAGCCGCGCTAGCGTAGTGGTTACAACACCGCTCTGGCGACCGGGTGATACAGGATCAAACCCGGGCGACGGCATTTGAGGATTTTTCGTCGACCGGGATTTGGACTGGATTAACTTGAGACCTGGCGAGGACATTTGAAGGAGTGTCGTCGACCAGGGACTGGCGGCTCCTGAGCCGACCCAGCTGCAATGGGTACCTCCGAAATCGGCGAGTATTTGCCTGAATGGCGAGGGACACCTGTCTCTGTACAAGAAATAAAGGGATACTCACGTAAAATCAATGTCAGGTTAGACATAAAATAATAACCTGAGATTTCGCCTCGAGTATTAGCGGGCGAACGCAAAAAAAAAAAAAAAAAAAAAAAAAAAAACCATATCGGTGGTTTCACGTTCTTTCCAGAATCCACAATGACTTTCAGGAACAAGACCTTTGTCAAGATGAGCCGTAAGGCGATTAAAAAGGATTCTGGCGAATATCTTCCCAGCGATTGATAATAGGGAGATGCCTCGATGATTGTTACAGTCTTGGCGATTACTTTTACGTTTATATAGATGTATAATTGACGCATCTTTGAGATCGTGTGGGATGGTTTCACTCTGCCACATTTGCTGGAAGATCATGTGAAGTTTCTCTATCAGAACTGTACCGCCATCTTTATAGACTTCAACAGGAATTGAATCGGAGCCGGGGGCCTTTCCACTAGAAAGTTGACGAATCGCTTTTTGAGTCTCCTCCAAAGTCGGTATATCATCTAGTGCTTCATTTATAGGAAATTGGGACAGGCGATTGATGGCTTCGTCGTTAATAGATGATGGCTGGTTCAGAATATTATTAAAGTGTTCGACCCAGCGTTGGAGAATTTTTTCCTTGTCTGTAATTAGTGTTTTCCCATCTGCATTAAGGAGGGGAAATGATCCTGATGATGTTGGACCATAGACCGCTATGAGTGCATAGTAAAAATTTTTCAAGTCATGGCTGTCAGCAAAGCCTTGGAGCTCATCTGCTTTATTACTCAGCCATGAATCCCGCATCTGGCGTAGTTTATGTTGGACGATTCTAAGCATGTTGTTGAAAGCGTCTTTCTTGGATGTAGATTTTGGATCATTTAAATATGCTTTATGGAGATGGTGCTTCTCAGCCAACATCTTCTTTATATTATCTGAGTTCTTATCAAACCAGTCATTTTGTTTCTTGATGGCGGGACCCAGGACCTCTGTAGCAGTGTTGTAGATCTGCTCGTTTAGGGCTGCCCAATTTGTTTCCGCACTTTGGCCGTCTAACGAGATAGATTTGAGACGGTCTTCTATGGTGTCAGTAAATGACTGTTTGATTTTTGTCTTCTTTAGTTTGGTGACATCCAGCCTTTTTTTGAGTTTTCTTCCCCTGAGGGCACCTGGCTGGTTGGATACGAATTTTAAGTTTAGACACAATGAGGCGATGATCAGTCCAGCATTCGGCACCACACATAGACTTGGTCACCCGGACATCTTGCCTGTCCTTCTTCCTAACAATTACATAGTCAATTAGGTGCCAATGCTTTGAGCGAGGGTGCATCCAGGAGGTCCTGTTGCGGATAGGAAGTCGAAAAATGGTGTTGGTGACAATGAGGTCATGTTCTGCGCAAGTCTGGAGGAGAAGAAGTCCATTGCTGTTACAGCGACCCACGCCGTATCTTCCAATAGTGCCATTCCAGGAGATGTTATCTGAGCCTACTCTTGCATTAAAGTCACCAAGAATGATGAGCTTATCTGCTTTAGGAACTGATGCAATGACTGCATGTAGTTCTTCGTAAAACTTATCCTTGACGTCATCCTGGTTTGTCATAGTTGGTGCATACGCGCTAATGATGGTGGCATGTTTCCTTCCATAAAGCAGGGGGATCTTGACCGTCATGAGTCGGTCATTTATTCCCTTTGGGGGCCCCGCTAACTTGTCGACAATTGCTGTTTTGATTGCAAATCCAACCCCTGCTTCTCGTCTTTCTTCAGTTCCTCTTCCGCTCCAATAGAATGTATAACCTGCACCCTTTTCGCAAAGTTGGCCCTCGCCTGCAAGTCGAGTTTCACTCAGTGCTGCTATGTCAATGTTGTATCTGGCCAGTTCTCTCCCAATCAGGGCAGTTCGCCTCTCGGGTCTGTTTGCGTTAAAGTCTTTGTCAAGTAGAGTGCGCACATTCCATGCGCCTAGAATGAGGGGGGAAAATCTGTCCTTTCTTTTTCTTATGTGTCGCCCGCCGAAGTAGGGTACCCACCAACCGCGGTAAGCTGGTTAGGTAATGGTGGAGCAGGCAATGTTTAGGACACCTTTTCTAGCCCCTTCCTCATGCCATGGAGGTGAGCAGTGCTTTCCTAAAGAGGGCTGCTCAGTCACTCAGGGGGCTGCCGAACCCCACTGCTGCTCCGATCAGTGGAAGACGACCATATGGCCTGAGCCGCCTGTGTGTAGGTCTGCGGCTACGACTGCCAGCGTACCCACACCTGCCGCTTCGCCCATCGCCACAAGACTTGTTGTGAGTGGATGGATGAGTGGATGAAAGAGTGACTTGCGCAGTGATTTGGTTTAAAGTGAGGAAGAGTTGCGCAATTCGTCGACCTCACTCTCTCGCCTGGGTCCATCTTAATCCAGTGGCAAGACAAGTCAAGACGACTGGAGATGAAGTCAGGTGCAGTGGATGACCAGGGCTTTCTACGTGCGTCGCCATGCTCCTTACGCTCCACAGTGCGTTGCTGGTAACCGCCGTCATGCCCGTTGAACCAACAGGTGGTTTCTTCCGCGCAGTCTACCGAATCCAGTCTTCGCATGCATGGGTAGGCAGACCCTAACTCACAGAAGGTTTATAACTAGTCGGCTACCCTCACCTAGTTTAGCCGGCCTGTCAAAGCCGTTTCCCGGGGGGTGGCCGCTGTCGCATGCTGACAGCTACGAGGAGCCACAGGTGAGAGCTGGATCACAGGTGAGAGCTGGATGCCAGGTTTGGACCAAAGGTGGCCGAGCTGCCCTGAAAAAGGGCATGACAGCTCCTTCACCAGAGGTACTACCAATACCTGCCCCCCCCCCCCTACAACAGTAATTATCAACACACTGACTGACATGCCTCAGGTTTCCTTCATTATTTAATGACGTCAGGCAGAGCTGACACTGCAAACATCAGACAAATTTAACTGGAACCATAACATGAGTGGATGTCCACACAGTAACTGGAACCATAACATGAGTGGATGTCCACACAGTAACTGGAACCATAACATGAGTGGATGTCCACACAGTAACTGGAACTATAACATGAGTGGATGTCCACACAGTAACTAGAACCATAACATGAGTGGATGTCCACACAGTAACTGGAACCATAACATGAGTGGATGTCCACACAGTAACTAGAACCATAACATGAGTGGATGTCCACACAGTAACTGGAACCATAACATGAGTGGATGTCCACACAGTAACTGGAACTATAACATGAGTGGATGTCCACACAGTAACTGGAACTATAACATGAGTGGATGTCCACACAGTAACTAGAACCATAACATGATTGGATGTCCACACAGTAACTGGAACTATAACATGAGTGGATGTCCACACAGTAACTAGAACCATAACATGAGTGGATGTCCACACAGTAACTGGAACTATAACATGAGTGGATGTCCACACAGTAACTAGAACCATAACATGAGTGGATGTCCACACAGTAACTAGAACCATAACATGAGTGGATGTCCACACAGTAACTGGAACTATAACATGAGTGGATGTCCACAGAGTAACTAGAACCATAACATGAGTGGATGTCCACACAGTAACTAGAACCATAACATGAGTGGATGTCCACACAGTAACTGGAACCATAACATGAGTGGATGTCCACACAGTAACTAGAACCATAACATGAGTGGATGTCCACACAGTAACTGGAACTATAACATGAGTGGATGTCCACACAGTAACTGGAACTATAACATGAGTGGATGTCCACACAGTAACTAGAACCATAACATGAGTGGATGTCCACACAGTAACTGGAACCATAACATGAGTGGATGTCCACACAGTAACTAGAACCATAACATGAGTGGATGTCCACACAGTAACTGGAACTATAACATGAGTGGATGTCCACAGAGTAACTAGAACCATAACATGAGTGGATGTCCACAGAGTAACTAGAACCATAACATGAGTGGATGTCCACAGAGTAACTAGAACCATAACATGAGTGGATGTCCACAGAGTAACTAGAACCATAACATGAGTGGATGTCCACAGAGTAACTAGAACCATAACATGAGTGGATGTCCACAGAGTAACTAGAACCATAACATGAGTGGATGTCCACAGATTGGTTCTAAATATTTCTTCTATATTCTTCTACTCCACAAGGAGCCCAGACCTTTAACAAATGTTCTTGTCCTGTGCTAGTTACTTATAAAATATGTGTACAAATTATAGAAAACAAAAGTGAAGGCTAATATCAGAGTTTGACGAGGTGAACAACTGACATTGATGGTAAAGAGAACATAGAGTGATGAAGTCAGCATATAACGTTTACAGTGTAGAGTCCTTGTCTTGGGATCACCATTGTAAAAGAAACACAGCAAGCCCCCCCCCCCCCCCCCCCCCAAAAAAAAAAAAAAAAAAAAAAACAGTCTAATGGATATAGAGAAAGAGATAAGAAGGAAACGAGGACATAAAAAGACCTGGAACATGTGGTGAAGGATAGGAGGAGAACTTGGCATGAAATAATACAACTCCTATGCTACACAGGAAGTCATAAGGCAAACAGTGACAGAGAAAGAAGTCATGATCAGAATTTTAAAAAGATGGTAGTCTTTTAATTTCTTTTAAACAATTTGATGTTTTTCACTAGTTTTGGCATCAACTTTCACAAGTGACAAGATTACCCCTCAAGTAATCTTGAATGTCAGTTTGTCACCAGTTTTGGCCTCAACTTCCACAGGTGACAAGATTACCCCTCAAGCAATCATGAATGTAATGAATCTGGCGTGCAATGAATTTGGCCTGTGTTGAGTTCTCTTACAATGAAGTTGGTCTCTGTTAACTTCGTTCACAATGAATATGGCATGTGTTAATTTTTATCATAATAAGCTAAGTCTCAGTTAATACTGTTCAGAATGAATTTGGCCCGTGTTAATTTTCTTCACAATAAATTTAGATCATGTTACTTTCACCTACAATGAATTTAGCCTGTGTTAATTTTACTTATAGTGAATTTGGCATGTGTCAACTTTACTCATAATTTATTTGGTCTGTCAAAAATCTAACATATAATGTTAGGCTGAGACATATTTATGTCTACTTACTTAACACAACATCTAGTCACTGAACGATTGTGTTAATTTTGTGACAAAATTTTTGAATATATGTGTTAACCCTGATGTGCATTATTATGAATGATTGTGTTAACTCTTTAGTATATTATGTTGAGTGATTGTGTTAACTCTGTACAACATTACTTTTTAATGACTATATGTTAACTATGTGGTTGATTCCATTGATGCTGTAGTTAATTATTTTGAATTATTGTATTAACTCTGTAGTACATTATTTTGAATGATTGTGATAACTTTGTAGTACATTTTTTTTAAAAGATTGTATTATTTCTGTAGCACATTGCTTTGAATGATAGTGCTCTGAAGCTCTGTAGTATTTGCTTGTCATAGTAGCCTGTGTTGTGTAGCTTTTAAAACTTACTTACTGTCCCAAGATTCATAAGTTAATTTTTGACTGGTAAGCTATGTTACTATCAGATATGGCATTTATGTGGACACAGACAATGACATCTGGGTACCTGAACTACAGACACAAATAAAAGTGTGTCCATCTCTAAGAAAAGCCTGCCATGTCTGGAAGAAAGTGGTTAAGATATGATAATGTGCATGATGAAAAGACAAGATACCAAACCAGTCCAACAAACAATCAGGAGTCACAAGACAACACTTGCATAAGATTACCTTCCTTGTTTTATTTCTCACTCTCAGTCAAGCTTTATTACAACAAACCATTACATGAGAAACGTGATACACCACATTACTAAGATATTATTGCCACAAGAAAGCTCTTTCAATAACCTTCACATAACAAAATTTGTTCAACTGAAACAGATTTAAAGAAGTGTATGTGTGTGTTTGTTTATAAACATGGTAAAAAAAAATTGTTACAAGTGTAACAAATATGGATGAATGTATGTGTGTTTACAAATATGTTTAAAATGTCAAAGTCTAAGAAAATCTGATTGAGCATTCAGTGTCACATCAAGCTAACAACAGGTCAGCACTTGCAAATGTACTTAACAGGTCAGCACTATTACCTGTACTTAACAACATGTCAGCACTTTTACATGTATTTGACATGTCAGTACTTTTACATGTACTTAACATGTCAGCACTTTTACATGTACTTAACAACATGTCAGCACTTTTACATGTATTTAACAACATGACAGCACTTTTACATGTACTTAACAACATGATGGCACTTTTACATGTATTTAACAACATGTCAGCACTTTTACATGTACTTAACAACATGTCAGCACTTTTACATGTATTTGACAACGTGTCAGCACTTTTACATGTACTTAACAACATGACAGCACTTTTACATGTACTTAACAACATGTCAGCACTTTTACATGTATTTAACATGACAGCACTTTTACATGTACTTAACAACATGACAGCACTTTTACATGTATTTAACAACATGACAGCACTGTTACATGTATTTAACATGACAGCACTTTTACATGTACTTAACAACATGACAGTACTTTTACATGTACTTAACAACATGTCAGCACTTTTACATGTACTTAACAACATGTCAGCACCTTGTGTTAAATGTTCAAATGGGTGTGTCTCGCTAAAGTAAGGCAAAAGTAAAATTTAAAAAAAAAAAAAAACCAAAGGCAATCTATTGACACCCACTGTTCATCTAAACCATCTGATAGCACAGAACCTGATATTTCATCAGTTCTCAACCTTGATTTTGTGTGGATTTACCAGAGGAAATGTTATTCAAGTGTTTCGTGACATCAGATATGCCGACATGGTATTAGTTTTGCAGCATTGACACTTTGAGTACCATGGTAGCCTTTTGGCGTCCTTATAGTATTAGCACAAAAAGTGATCACAGCAACCATCTGAATAGACACAAGCCAAGGTAAGTTACTCTCCTTTATTCAGCAATGGTTGATGGCAGCTTGAAAATGTTTACATTCACATTTGAGTGGAATTTTTTTATTTATTTGTGAAACTGTTGAATATTGCCATGATTTAGATTCTGGCTCTTAGCTAGCCTTTGAAAGTGACAACAGTTGGTCTAGTTTTGATGCAGGGCAGCCTGATGATGAGTTTCAGTGGGACTTTATGACTATGATGACCCCTATGTCAGTGACTGACTGCCTGAATTTCAGGAACAGGTGCCAGTAGAACTGTTACAGTGTGATGGGGTCGTAAAGACGCCCCCTTCATGTTCAAGGCATATTTATCGCCCATATATTTTCGATGTGCGTGCAGCACGCTGGGATGTGAAGAGTCTGACTCAGTAGGTTATTTATTACTAGGCCATAATAAAGCCTAAAAATTAGTTATATTTGATAGTTGTGTGTTATATTAAATAGCTGTAGGTTTTATTTGTGTTTTCGCTATTTCTAGAGCGATAATCACGTGTGTTATTTGCGTGGCGCAATTAATCAGCGCAGCGCACTAAAGTTGAGTGATTAGCCTAGAGCCTATATAAAGAGATAGCGGGCGGCGAACGGGCCTATTTTGCAAAAGCCACCCAGAGAGAACAAACAAAGTTAGACACCAGAGCCAAGCTGTAAATGCCTTGAGCACATTAGCAATCGAGCACTAGCTGGGTGTTTGTTTGGTGTTTGGTTTTGTTCGCTTTGTTATTTGTTTAATGTTTGCTTCGTGTGTTTAAATGTCACTGATAGGGTTGTAGAAATAAATACAGCCCCTGCCTTAAGAATCAGAGTTTTATTGTTGAATCGGGTCGGTTGCGAGTGTGCAAGAGAGTGATCACATATCACAACATCATCATCTCGCCCACCCTATCACACAGAAAACATGAAAAAACATGAAGATGAAGTGTGGCAGTTTACTTGTTATTGCTAGGTCAGGAAACATTGTTGCCTGTACGTGGCATGATACAAATTGCATGAATTGCTCAGCACAGTCCACACAATGTTGTTGACCAACTTGTTTAATCCAGACATCATGAGGGGGGATTTAGGACAGTGAAAAAAACCTGTCCTGGCAGATGCTTATAATCACAATATGGGTGGTGTAGATCACTTCAATCAAAGACTGATGAATTACTGTTACCCTTATCGCTGCTTCAAATGTTATCCAATTCTTCATTTTGTCATAGAAGTTGCCCTTGTTAACTCTTACTATCCGGCAAGCCCCGTGAAGTGGCGTGGGTTTAGTACCAATTTTACGGCTCGCCAGTTGAACTGGCACGCGACGGTAATGATAGCAAAACTAGCGCGTAAAAATGCGGTTTTAGCTCACGTATAGTAAGAGTTAATGGATATATTCTGTACTGTGAAGCTGCCAAACTCCCAATTACACCAAAGCAATTTATGCTCAAAATTGCTGAAGCTCTGGTATCACATTATGCAAGAACTCGATACCACAAGAACGTGCAAGTTACTGGTACTTCAGTGAAAATTGACAGACTCGTCCTCGCCAGACATAACCACTTCTCACAGCAGTGTGAAGACAAATCACATTGATTAAAATGCATTGTTTGTAATTCTGCTGGACTGAGAGCCCAGACAAGATTCATTTGTATTAGCTGTGAAAAACCACTTTGTGTTGTGCCCTGTGTTTTAATTTTTTTATAAATGTGAGGACTATGCTGCCATCAGGAAGGAAATAGGCCCCCAAAGCCAGAGAAAAAAGCAACAATAATTGCATCTGTGACCATATTTTATGTTACACTAACACATCCAGCTAAAGCAGGTTGACAAGTATGTATTTTTTCACTTTTCTTTGCATAAAAACATGTTGGTACCTCATGAATATTACTCTTTTGTCATTACAGACCCTGGGATTTTGTCCATTTCAAATAGCTTTTCAACCCCAATACCATTTAAGAGCATATTGTTCTTACTTTTCTTAGAAAGAATGTTCACTTACAATATATCTGGGAAAATTTGATGAGTTTTGAGTTGATTATATTTTTTATACATTTTTTTTATAGTGCATGTCAATTTTTGTCTATTGCCTCAAGAATATTCAAAATGGCCGCCATGACCACATGACCTGAACACAAAACAAGGCCAGTTTGTGACACTTTATCCACTTCCAATATCATCTTGAATGTTTCATGTCAATCTGTTGACTCATTCGGTCTCCGTGATTTTTAAAAAAATGTCATCACCTCAAATGGGAAATTTTCACTAAAAGCCCTAAGTACTTAAAGGTAATTGCTAACTGAGAAGCCTCGGTACTCAAAGTGTTAAGTCACAAATATGACATCACATAACTTACATTACACTGTACCATTGACATTATTGCACAAGTGTAATACAAATAACATAAAATAAATATCACATACAAGATAAACAAATACATTAATTAAAGGCATCAGGTATATTACTCATAACAATATCTTGCAAATGAAATATTATTTTCAACTCTATCATACAGCTGGTATATTAATTCACAATTCTGTCATACAACTGACACATTAACTCATAGCTCTATCACACTGACGGTACATAATCAACAATCAGAAGATACTAGCAAAGAATATTAAACATCTGCAGGCAATAATAATAGGGAGCTGCGGTAGCGTAGTGGCTAGTGCACTGGCTTCCTAGCTCAGTGGTCCATGATTCGATCCCCAGATGAGGTGAGATTTTTTTAGGCCGCAAACGGCTCCTGGGTCGACCCAGCCCCAATTGGGTACCAGAGCAACTTCTGGGAAGGTTAAAGCGGCCGGTGTGATGCTGACCACATCACCCCTAGTATGCCGATGGTCGAGAAAATATGGGCCTAACACTAAATTCTTAATATGCCTCAATGGGTGCGCAACGGGATCCTTGACCTTTTTTACCTCTAACACACTGACGGTACATAATCAACAATCAGAAGATACTAGAAAAGAATATTAAACATCAGCAGGCAATAATCACCTTCAAATATCATCAGATAGTAACAAACACCACCACAGTTCAGTAGATAGTAACAAAAATAAAAAAATTACCAACAGACAGTAATCACCATCAAATGTTAGCGGCAAACACTATCAAATATAGGCAGACACCAAACAGTAACAAGTGTCAGTAGACATTAGGATACATCAACAAAGATCAGCAGACAGCAAAAACCAAAACGCTTTAACAGATATCTGAAAATAAAATCAAATATCAACAAACAGCATCATGTATCAGTAAACATGAGTAACCAAAAACAAAAATCAGCAGACAGTAAACACCAACAAAAATCAGCCGACAGTAAACACCAACAAAAATCAGCAGACAGCAACCACCAACAAAAATCAGCAGACAGTAAACACCGATAAAAATCAGCAGACAGTAAACACCATAAAAAATCTGCAGACATCAAACACCAAAAAACAGCAGACAGCAAACACCAAAACAACAGCAGACAGCAAACATTGTCAAGTATCAGCAGACAGCAAACACCATCAAGTATCAGCAGACAGCAAACACCATCAAGTATCAGCAGACAGCAAACACCATCAAGTATCAGCAGACAGCAAACACTATCAAGTATCAGCAGACAGCAAACACCATCAAGTATCAGCAAACAGCATACACTGCCAAGCGTCAGCAGACAGCAAACACCATCAAGTATCAGCAGACAGCAAACACCCTTAAGTATCAGCAGACAGCAAACACCCTCAAGTATCAGCAGACAGCAAACACCTTCAAGTATTAGCAGACAGCAAACACCGTCAATTATCAGCATCACGTATCAGCAGACAGCAAACGCCATCAAGTATCAGCAGACAGCAAACATTGTCAAGTATCAGCAGACACCACCAAGTATCAGCTGACAGCAAACACCACCAAGTATCAGCAGACACCATCAAGTATCAGCAGACTGCAAGCACATTCAAGTATCAGCAGACAGCAAACACTGCCAAGTATCAGCAGACTGCAAACACCATCAAGTATCAGCAGATAGCAAACACCAACAAGCATCAGCAGACAGCAAACACCATCATGTGTCAGCAAACACCATCAAGTATCAGCAGACAGCAAACACCATCAAGTATCAGCAGACAGCAAACACCATCAAGTATCAGCAGACAGCAAACACCATCCAGTATCAGCAGACAGCAAACACCATCCAGTATCAGCAGACAGCAAACACTGTCAAGTACCAGCAGACTGCAAACACCATCAAGTATCAGCAGACAGTAACCACTAAGAAAAATCAGAAGACAGCAAACACCATCAAGTATCAGCAGACATCATCAAGTAACAGCAGACAGCAAACACTGTCAAGTATCAGCAGACACCATCAAGTATCAGCAGACAGCAAACACCATCAAGCATCAGCAGACAGCAAACACCATCAAGTATCAGCAGACAGCAAACACTGTCAAGTATCAGCTGATGGCAAACATCAGACAGCAAACTCCATCAAGTATCAGCAGACAGCAAACACTGTCAAGTATCAGCAGACAGCAAACACCATCAAGTATCAGCAGACAGCAAACACTGTCAAGTATCAGCAGACAGCAAACACCATCAAGTATCAGCAGACAGCAAACACCCTCAAGTATCAGCAGACAGCAAACACCATCAAGTATCAGCAGACAGCAAACACTGTCAAGTATCAGCAGACCGCAAACACTATCAAGTATCAGCAGACAGCAAATGCCATCAAGTATCAGCAGACAGCAAACACCATCAAGTATCAGCAGACAGCAAACACCTTCAAGTATCAGCAGACAGTAACCACCAAGAAAAATCAGCAGACAGCAAACACCATTGTTGCGTATGGTTTTTTACAACATTTTGGTGTTGCGCATCAAAGAGCGCTGAATTGAGTTTGGTGAAAATATTTGAAGATATGTGAATAGTACACTTAGGTGCATTATTGCGCGCAGTAAAAAAAAAAATGACGTAGGAGTTTTTTGGATATTGAAACAATGACGTAGAGAACAAAAATGGACCCAAGAAAAAAACAACACGCGAACAGCCTTGTGTGTGCTGGTTTGCTTGAAAACCCGTAGAAAAGGGTTATATTGATTCGTGCCATGAATGGGAATGT
>JAMPIV010022014.1:0-36371 GCA_024509875.1 Oreohelix idahoensis | reverse complement strand
TCTACTCTCCCAACTCTCTACTGACTCAACACACATCTCCCACCAACACACTCCTCCCACTGACTGCCCCTTTCATGCGTATTCCCTAAAACCCGTGAAACCCTTTCACGCTCCACTGATCTTCATTCACGCATCACAAAAGCTAACAGCTTGTCTCAAGCAATGCTCACAACCCTATAGCTAAATTATTACCATGCACGCATTCCCAGCTCACAACAACTCACATGACTAATAAACTCCCGCTGGAGCATGGGGACATTCACACATACAAAATAGCCTCAAAACACTCCGTGACATCCACCCCTTTCCCCACGTGAAAAACTGGGGTTTTTCACCGTGAAGACAGAGATGATAGTTCTATACATCATCAAACCTAAAATACATCATCAAAGTAAACAATGCTTCCATACAAAATACATCAACCCACACTAATAGCATACACATTATTCTAGCGATAATCATATTCAATATCTTTGAAGTTAAACAAAATTTATTCTCATATCAAAGAAATGCCTGCATAATCTACAAACGTCATGTAAAATCATCAAACTTATACAAATATAACTACAAGTAAGCATGCTTTATCATAATCAAAATCTGCTAGTCCGTTATCTTGTCCTACATCAAACTGTTGTAAGGTTAATGTTCAGCTGCTTGGTGACTTGGCAGAGTGCAGAAAACTAGTGGCAACCACATATGACTAATGCCGAATCATCTGCCCTGAGAAAGAAAATTGTGTCTAAATCAAAAGCAATAAAAGTTGACTAGTTGAAAATATTCTCAAATTTGGTCTAAGTCACTTTAACACTTATTAGGCCTTCCCTTCTGAGTTAATGATGTTAGCTTTCGGGCTCTGTAATTTTTAATATTACATTATCAGAGGCCCTTTCTGGCATCATATTTATCTCAGCCTTGGTCATATTCTTCAGGGTAGCTGCTCCATTTAGGATGACGACATCCTCGGCTACTATCAAAGCTACAACAATAGCTCTCACCACCATCATTCCATCTACGACGTGCCCTACTGTAAAGATGGTTACTCTCTCTTTTGTCTGCCCAGCGGCAATCTCTTCTGAAACTACCTCTGTATATTTCTCTAGCTTTTTGTTCACTATAGCTTGGTCTGCTGGAACAAAATCCTCTGTTTATATTTTGTCCTCTGTACCTGTTTCTAAATCTAATCCGACGTTTACTTTGAAAATTACCACAGTAATCATTACTACTCATGCGGCTTCCTCTAAAGTGTCTTGAATCTCTTAAGTCACTAGTTTCTCTTATGTCATGTTTCTCATGTGGCATACGAGCACCATGACCTACTCTGCGATACTTCTCAATCAGTTTTCTATGCTCTTCTTTCATCCGGTCTGTCTCAGGATATTTGACAGATCCATAACATTCATTTTTTGGTGGCAAAGTAAAGTTCACGTTTGTTTCATTTACTGCCCGTTCATGAATATTCATCTTACGTTCACCCAATTCCTTTGCTGATATACTCTGCCTCTCAATGTTAGTTTCTGATTGACCCAGCTGTTTTGGAAACGATATATCTTCTCGTTGGGGTGAAATTAAATTTAATACTGAAGTATCAGCAACTTGGACATTACCAGATGACATGCTATCTACAGGAATTACCCTAGGTTTTCCTTGCAATCTAGTAGTTCCTCCATAAATATCGTCTCTATGTTTGTGCTTCCATAGTTTGATATCGTCATCAGTGCATTCTTTGATACCACGAATATTTCCAAGTATTAGATCAGCGACCGCATTATCATCAAGAACACATGCTTTTACCCTACCCTGCAAGAATGGCGTATCAATATCTATCAACACCAGAGGGTAAAATTCCACCCTGCCACCAAAAGTGATACATCGAGCAGTTTGCTCCAACCAATGAGAACCCTCAATGCACGATCTCCGCACCCCAACTGTCGTACAACCTGTATCCCTCAAAACGGATACAACTTTATGTCCTACGTACCCTGGATGCAAGACTATGTTCCCATCTGTATGAACTGCTGACAAACATGGAAGTGGGTGGCCACAAATCAGAATTGGTGTCTCATCTTTATGAAAAAGTGGTCTGCACCCTTCACAACTCTCGTTGTTGAATGTATCTAAGACTACCACCGAACTTGCATGTTCAAACTTCCTATTAGGACAATCAAATTGAAGGTGGCCAATCCCATTACATAGAAAGCATCTGTACTCCTCACGCTGGCCCTTCTGTGGACTACCCTGAGTGCTGGTCTGAGGCTCGGCCACAGACTGAGGTTCAGGCTTGTCACAAAACTTTGCTCCATGGCATGGTGATCCACATTTAAAACAACCAGAAGGTCTTCTACTACTTGACTCTGTCATATTCTGCTGTTTCCTGGGGGATGTACGGAAGTTTCTTTCTGTCCATTTCCTAAGTACTGCCTTCTTATCATAAGGTCTCTCCTCACTACGAGAATTTTGTCTCCGATATGGTCGTGTTTCATAACTCCGCTTGGCCACACATGTAAATGTTTCTGGCACCACCGATTTATGAATCGGTCTCCCCGGATGTGCGGTTGCATACTGTTGACCTAACTGAGACATTGCTGAAATATTTTCCGGTTTTCTTTCCTGGAAAAAAGCCAACAACTCCAAGCTACATGAAGACATCACTTTATCACGTAAGATTAAATCACATAGGCCATCAAAATCTTTAGCAATGCCCGATAGGTCAATCCACCTATTCAACAACATCTTAATCTCTGCGATAAACTCTGCAAAATCTTGCCCACTACTTGGCATCGCACTGTGGAACTTTAAACGATAACCCTGCTCATTTAACCTGTACTTGCGTAACAAAGTTTCCTTCACTATGTCATAATGTAATCTATCTTCCACAGTTAATCGAAAAACTGTTTTTAATGCTGACCCTGTTAAATAATCTGTCAACAGTGATCCCCACAGTTCTTTATTAATCTTTAAGGCAGTTGCTTTCATTTGAAACCTCTCCAAAAAACAGTCCATAAAATCTATGGATTCGTTGAAAATTGGGAGTTTCAACTTGTACATGCTCCCATATTCTTTTTTTGATGATGAGTCAGAACTCGACTTCTCTAATTCGAGTTTTTTCAATGATACCTCTTTGTCCGCTTCTATCTTTTTATTTTCTTTCTGTATCTCTAATCTCTTAGTCTCTTCCTCTGCTTTCTTAGTTTCTTCCTCTGCTTCAACTTTCTTTCTCTCTCGCTCCTCATGTCGTTCTTGTCTGTCTTGCACCTCTTTAAACTGAGCTTGTGCAAACGCTAAGAGATCTTCTCCAGATTTTCCTATCTTCTCACCGACAAGGATAAAATCCATAAGTATTGACATGATTATAAATATATATAATACTTATATGCACCTCAAATACTCTAACTTAATGTCAAAATAGTTTACCCCCAAAATAATATCTTAAATAACCACTAAGATAATACCTTACTCACTGTTTTACTCAAATAAATAATTAGCCCTACAAAACAAACAATGACACTAATGATGACGGTGATAAACACTACACTCTAATTCAACAAAAAACAATTTGGTAGGTCGGTAACAAGAAAAAGGAAAGATGTGTGACAGAAGTAATATTGAAAAATACAGTACCTGACCTCTGTAACGTACGAAAACAGGAGATTGAAAAAATTAACGTATTTACAGGATAGTGTAAGAAGAAAAATGACTGAAGAATACACCATATACACAGAACGCAAAAGAGGGAATATAATACACAACCAACAACAAACTGCACGTAAACAACTAATGCCAAAATGCACACTTTATTCGTGAAGGGCAATACAACTGATCATGCCCACATGATAGGACCCCTTCTAAGAATAAATAGCGCAAAATCCTATAGATGAAATCAAAACACAAATAAATAGCATAATCGTCACGTCCAACAACAACACTGAAACAATGAATACCAAGGGAAGCCTATAGAGCAATCTGGACAAACAAATGAAAAATGGCCTTAGAATGATGAACCCAAACAACTAAGGTTACGTAGCTTTTTTGGTGCACTGGAATGGCAGGCTATGGCAATAAACTGATCTGATCTGTTGTCTCCAAGTCACCTCTGCAGCAGTAACTTTGAGAAGTCCAAACACTACAACAATTCCTGTCAGGAATATGTTAATACACACTTATTATATAATTTAAGCTCTTAGAATCTAACTCAAATGGACGACAGAAATAGAGAGAAAGATGACAGCTAGGATTCACACAGTTATAAGTAACGTAGATATAAGTAATGTGTAAGGCAGATAGGAATAGCACAGCTAAAGGTATTGTAGATATTACAATTAATTATAAATGTAGTCTAATCTAAACCTACATCACATATAAACATGCACAGACAGAGTGAAAACTAACTACAGTAGAACAGCAACATTGGAGATGAGGTAGAAAATAAGTGATATTATTAAAAGAAGAAAATAGCAGAAGTAACGAGAAGAATGTGAAAACAGAAGTACTCAGTATATGAGAAAAACTACTGATTTCTTAGGAAATACACTGTTAGCACTAAATAACACAAAAATTACCCTTTAAACTAGAAACTTAGTAAACACTTTACTAGAACATTAGCCTATTAGAGCACGAAAGAATGTTACGTAACTTCCTTAAGAATAACAACAGAATAAATTCTAATTAAGCTGTATCTTAAAGAATTATAACGAACATTAATTGTTCACAAAACAACTACATAATACTTAAATTCCAAGCGTGTAGATATGTTTATAATATCTTCAGCCAGTCCCAAGGTTGATGAAATATGAAGACCCCACACACAGCACGGAACAAAACACTCAGTTCAGATTCTGCAGCGCCCCCGGCTACACAGATAGTGAAAAACCAAGCACTTGTTTTCCACTTCACACACAGCAACACGACAGCTTCACAGCTTTCACAGATCCTCTTCTTCTGGTCATCACAGATTCTCCTGGTCACAACACATTGTTTCACAACCGCAGCAAACGATGTAAACAGACTTGTAAGGCAGCATTCCTAGTACATTGTTTATTCGGTAGCACACATGTAACGTTGACAACTGACCTAGATTTGAACAGTGCCGAATTGTCTGGTTACTGTAAAGTTGTCACACTTCGCTGCGTTGAAAAACAAACCATCGGCTGCTGACCCAATGACCTCAGATCACTTCAACGCTGTACAGACCTGGGTTCACTTGTAACATCCGAATAGACGAGCCCTCAATGTGACGAGTAGGGTGTATGTAGGTGGATGTGGACGATTAGACAGACAACAGTCATACACCGCTCGTATAGCTCATTGTCCAAGGAATAACTCCAACAGCCTGTATCAATCTCCACTAATGTATTAGATTCACAAATAAATCACAATGGACGCATGGCCATTACAAATAATGTAGACATCATCAATTCCGAGTATTCTGTAAGCACTCTGCTTCCCGGAATCACTACACACAGCAACTAGGATTATTCATAAACAACTACTGCAACATCCACCCTTCTCTGCTCTACACTCTATGCTGTTTCCTGTCTACTGACTGCTCTCTACTCTACTCTCCCAACTCTCTACTGACTCAACACACATCTCCCACCAACACACTCCTCCCACTGACTGCCCCTTTCATGCGTATTCCCTAAAACCCGTGAAACCCTTTCACGCTCCACTGATCTTCATTCACGCATCACAAAAGCTAACAGCTTGTCTCAAGCAATGCTCACAACTCTATAGCTAAATTATTACCATGCACGCATTCCCAGCTCACAACAACTCACATGACTAATAAACTCCCGCTGGAGCATGGGGACATTCACACATACAAAATAGCCTCAAAACACTCCGTGACACCCTTCAAGTTTGCCAAAGAACTGTTTGAGCAGCCACGATCGGGTAAGCTAAACATCAGGAAAGAAGACCTGGAAGAACACCTTAGAATGACATATTCAGATGGTCGCAAAGAAGAGCCGCCCAGCAGCATGGCAGGCCTTAAATGGCCGAGTAAGCCAGGAGCTGAATTTAACACTAAGCCCTCAACGGTGCAAGAGGTTATTCTTCTCAGTGATGGCGAAAAGACTCACTACATACCTCCTGGCAAATGGGTACATTGACACTACCATTCAGAAAGGAGGTATCCCGGGTACACCAGGATGTCTAGAGCATTCCACAATGATCTGGGAAGCAATCCAAAAGGCAAATTCTGACAGAACACACCTCCATGTAATCTGGTTATATCTAGAGAATGCTTATGGATCCGTTCCACACCAGATGTGGCAGGCCCTAGAAATGTATCATGTTCCACAAGAGATTGCAGCAATGCTGAAGCTGTATTTCGCAGGGTTTTCTATCAGATTTTAGACTAGATAGTACACAACGAAGTGGATTGGCATTGAAGTTGGAATTGCGATGGGATGTACCATCTCTCCGATACTGTTCGTCATGGCTATGCAGGTAATCCTCAATGCGGCTGAAGGAATGGCTATAGGTCCAAAGCTCGATGGAATGTGTCACATGCCACCGCTCAAAGCATTCATGGATGACACAACAATTCCGACATCAGATGAACATCAGGCCCGGAGGATGTTAGCACGCCTTGATGAACTAGTCAGCTGGTGCAGAATGAGCTTCAAACCCAAGAAGTCGAGAAGCCTATCAGTCAGGAAATGAAGATAGCAGAGGTCATATTCATGTTTTCCAACCAAAGAATCCCTACTGTCATTGAGGAACCTGTTAAAAGTCTTGGCAGGGTGTACGATGCCTCATTAAAAGATTCGAAGGCAGTGCAACAGACAATAGAAATGGCAGACAGAGGACTACAGATCATAGACCAAAGCAGACTCCTGGGAAAGTTCAAACTGTGGTGCCTCCAGTTCATGTTGATACCGAAGTTGCTGTGGCCACTGTTATATATGAAATAAGCACAAGTACAGTGGAAGCTATAGAGCAGAAGGTCAACAAGTTCATGAGAAAATGGCTAGGGGTACCACCAGGTCTGTCAGATGTAGCACTGTACTGCAAAAAGTCAAAACTTCTGCTTCCCTTCAAGTCAGTTGTTGAAGAGTACAAAGTTGGAAAGGCAATTCTTGCAATGATGCTACGCGAGTCAGCTGATGGCGTGGTTAAGTCCGTTCAGCCCACACTGAAAACGGGATGGAAGTGGAGAGTGAAAAAAGCTGTTGATGCTGCCCAAGAGTCACTCAAATTGAGGGAGGTAATCGGATACACACAAACTAATAGACGGGGATTTGGTCATGGAGACATCCGCTGGTGGTCCAAAGCATCAAGCAGGGAGCGCAGAGACATTGTAGTTCAGGAGATACGAGGAGCTGAGAATGATAAGAGGTTGCAAAAAGCAGTGCAGCAGGTTCAACAAGCCAATGGACTACATGGGAAGGAGCCCTGCAGAGGTCCTTGACACGGAATGATATATGGCATATGGCACCTCTTAGGCTCCGCTTTGTTGTTAGATCAATGTATGACCTGCTGCCGTCGGGCACCAACCTTGTGAAATGGGGAAAGTCGGATGATGAGCTGTGCCTTCTGTGCCAGGGGAGGCAGACACTTGAACACGTGCTCTCAGCGTGTAAGGTGTCATTAGGGCAAGGGCGATACACTTGGCACCATAACAAAGTGCTAAATGAGCTTGCTGCGACAATAGATCAGGCAAGGATGAAGGCGAATAGCAATGTCAGGCCGAACACTGCAAACACATACTTTCTGAGATCAGGAAAGTCAGCACACCTAAAACCGTGTAAACCTGGTAGCATTTTACCATTTCTTTTTGACTGTGCAAACGACTGGGAGATGGCGGTAGACCTACCTGGACGAGGGGCATATCCAGAGAGTATCAGAAAATCGTGGAGACGGCCGGATATAGTGCTTCATTCTTCAGCAACGCTTCAGTTCATACTGATTGAACTGACCGTGCCATTTGAATCCAGATTAGACGAGCAACATTCGTTCAAAGCGGCCAAGTATAGTGATCTGGCCGTGGATCTGAGACACGATGGGTTCACTGCAAGGGTCATGGCTGTTGAAGTGGGCACAAGAGGGCTTGTGGCTGCATCAGTGTATGATTTATTGAAACTATTGGGGCTGAGGGGACAGTCGAGAACAAAGGCACTGAAGAGGCTTAGTGAAACTGCCGAAAAGGCGTCAGGCTGGCTGTGGAACAACCGCAATGGGCAATGGAAATCGTGACAATAAACGCTGCGGAACAGAAAACACCAAAATTGTTTCAAGTCCACCATACGCTGAGGTTTTTGGTGTACTAGTGAAAGGGCTGTGACTCAGGGGCAACAGGCGGCGTAATTATAAGGGGTGTCAGGTACAGAATTTCAGTGGCTAAAGCGCAGTGGCTAGACTCGTCGGCTTCGCGCAGGTGACTCAGTGTGTGTCCTTAGTTGTGATGTGCGACGGAACGAACGAAATATTTTGTCTTCTCTTTGTTACTTTCAAAATTGCCTCCACGGCTGGCGGAAGTGTGGATTTTAAGGTTGCTACCAGAAGTGAAATGGGTTCATTTTCAATAGAAGACAACAGGAGGCTGAGACGCTTGGGAGTCATGACCCAAGTGGGCCCGCCCCCCTTTAGAGTGTAAAGGAGTACATAGGGCCGAAACGCTTGTCGGATAGGGGGACTGCTTCTGATGATCAGATTTGCACCACCCTGGCTTTCTTAACCCTTTTCACCTTGTTAACAACAGGGCAGTTATGAGAGACTTCATTTTAGTTTAGTTCTGTTTTTTTTTTTTTTTTGGTTGTTTCTTTTTGTTGTTTTTTTAATTAGTTTGTTTTTTATTTGATTGTTTATTTGTGTCTTGGAAAGGGGAGGTCACACACAAAAACATTCACACAAATTTGGTTTTGATTTACCCTATTTGGACTGAGTGGAGGGGGAAAGAAGGTATTAAATTTGGGTATTGGAAATAAGACTTTATTTTCTTGAATTAGTACACCATATGCCCTAATTATAACCCATTAAGGGTTGAATGGGATACTTTATTTAAAAAAATATTTATCTGAGTGTATCAGATAACATAAATAAAAAATGTATAGGTTGTAGAATATCATAGACCAATGGTCTGAGTGTATCAGATAACATAGATTTTTTAAAACACGTTTTGGCGAGGTGCGTTCCGTTCAACCTAGTCGGTTAAATTAGGGCGCATGTCCAAATATAAAAGACTCTTAGGTCTGAGGATTGTTATAACATAGATAAATTATATATAGGTTGTAGAATATTATAGACCAATTATCTGAGTGTATCAGATAACATAGATAAAAAATGTATTGGTTATAGAATATCATAGACCAATTGTCTGAGTGTATCAGATAGCATAGCTAAATTATGTATAGGTTGTAGAATATCATATCCCATATTGTCTGAGTGCATCAGAAGCATAGATAAATTATGTATAGGTTGTAGAATATCATAGACCAATTGTCTTAGTGAATCAGATAACATAGATAAATTATGTATTCTTTCTTTTCTTCTTTGATCCTTAGCCGCCGACCGTCAAAGCAATCAGTGGCCATCACGCCTAGTGGCGTCTTGTAGGGCAACAACAAATTTATTCCACTTTGCTCGGTCGGTGGCCATCCTTCGTACAGTGCCCCAACTCTGGTTCATTCTTTGCATCTCAGCCTCCATAGTCCTCCGCCATGTTGTTTTTGGTCGGCCGCTCTTTCGTTTTCCTTCAGAGGTCCATAGCAAAGCTGTTTTTGTGATGGCATCGAGGTCTCTTCTGAGGACATGGCCAACCCAGCTCCAGCGTCTGCCAGCTATGATGGTGTGCATGTCCTCTTGCTTGCTCCGAGTAAGCAGATCTTGGCGATGGTATTCGGCCAAAAGATTCGGTGAATTCTTCTTAGGCATGTTGTGTGAAAAGAGGACAATTTCGACATTTCCTTCTCTGTAACTCTCCAGCATTCCGCACCATAGAGAAGCACAGAAAGCACACAGCTCTGATATAATCTTAATTTTGTGCTTGTGCTGTGTTGAGAGGACTTCCAGATGTTGCTTAGGCTAAAAAAGGCTGTTCTTGCTTTGTTCATTCTGTTGTTGATGTCTTTGCTTGTCCCACCGTCCGGTGTTACTATGCATCCTAGGTATGTGAAGGTGTCTGTCTGTACCAGTTGCTGATTCCTTACTGATATAGGCTCAAGGTTGCTCACATTGAGCGTCATGACCTCTGACTTCTTCTTGTGTGTTGTATATGAAGCCACTTGTATTTTGTGTAGAAAGCCACTTGTATGTTTTGTTAAAAAAAAAAACCACTGTGTGCTTTGAATGAAATCACTTGTGTGTTTGTATGGAACCACTTGTGCATTTTTTTATGAAACCACTTGTGTGTTTTGTATGAAACCACTTGTGTGTTTTGAATGAAACCACTTGTGTGTTTTGTATGAAGCCACTTGTGTGTTTTGTATGAAATCACTTATGTCTTGTGTATGAAACCACTTGTGAGTTTTGAATGAAGCCACTTGTCTATTTTCACCCGTGTATTACCGGGGCCCGAAAGGGGAGCAAAGAATAATAATACTGTTCCCTGCCATGCATGTCGTAGAAAGCGACTAAGGAGGGTTGGGCATGGGGCTGGTTACCCCATCCTGTACCCAAAAAAAATGTAAACCACAAAAAAATTCCAACATAGACAAGTCAATTAAGGAAAATAAAACACAGCCATCCAAGACAGGGGGAAGGTCCTCTCACAGGGAGGCGTATGATGCAACACAGAGAAAGCCGAAAGGAGTCCGTATTACTGACTAACCTTCTTTCTTCTAGGAGAACCTCCCAGATTTGGCACCTGGAATGTTCACACATTGAACGAACAAAGGAAAGCGACACAAGTAGCAGAAAAAATGAGGGAAAATAAAATCGAGGTTCCGGAACTGTGTGAAATAAAGTGGAAGGGTGTTAAGTCATATTTTGAGTTAGAGTTAAGTGTTAAGGATTTTTATGTACGGGGCTCATGTTTGCTAGTAAGCAGTTTAAAGTCATGAGATAGATTTTTTTATTTGGGATACTTTGTTTACGATAATTTTGGAATATAGCTTAACTGAAGTTCATGTGTTAGTTTAAAAAAAATAAATAAATAAAGAAACTGTTCGAATGTTCTTAATAGTAGTTTGGGGGGAGATACGGATGAGCTGAGCTCACATCTCAAGCAGTTAGTTCGCGCATGAGCGACTTCACTGAGTTATACTGAGAAACTATAATCTCAGTCAGTGTGTATCTGGCAGGGCTTCGAGACGGTTGTTTGTCTCGCTAGTGTGACCAGAATATATTATTGTAGGGAAGAGTTTTTTTCCCAATTGATGGATATTTTCCAAGATATTATTCAAATGCCATGGATTACTTTGGCTCATATTATGTATTGAGAATTGCGATGTATGCAATCCCGTTTCCTTTGACTGGATATTATTACCATTTATCATGACATGCTGTTTATGCACTCAAGTTTCTGATTGACTGGATATTATTACGATTTGTGATGAGTTGCCGTTGATGCACTCAGTTTACCAGTGGATTTTACACTATTACAATGTACGCTGAGTTGCTGTTTATGTGATCGATTTCTCTATGGATTATACCTACCATCATACCATGATTTGCTGTGATTTGCTGTCCATGTCTATGTTGCTGTCGTCAATAAACTGTGTATAAGTTGGATAAGAACTCGTCTTACCCTTTGGTCTATTCCTGACCATACGTTACTGTTGTGTGGGTGAAGAACAGAGAACACAAAGCAACCTAAAGAACTCATGACATATATATACATATTTACACACCTGTCGGCCACCTATAAGCCCGACCAGGGCTGATCGTATTCATCAGCAATTGGATTAACTTTGTATAACCGTGCCACCCTTACTAACGGAAGAATCTACACAGTAACAGAAGTGGTGTTTCCAGTAATTTGGGGTATGTTGCCATAACCTAGAACTACAAGGTTGCCAATTCAAGATTTCAGCGTCCGGTGTCAAGACTAGATGTCAAGTACTTAGTTTGAATTTCGTTTTCAACAATTGCATTTCAAGACTTGATGAGGAGTTCCAGTACCTATCAACGTTGGAGTTCTACAGACCGTGTGATACCCGATGCCCATCGTTTTGTCGCGAAGGCCGGGAGTTCTCTTTTTTTTAAGATAAGTGGTTTTTTGTTCGTAAACTGTGACACTGTATGTGTTAACAAGCCTTTTTCTATTATGTGCATTATCTGTTCTATTTAGTGTTCTTTGTTTCATGTTTATGCGGGTTTGGTTGGGAGGTGACTTACGGTAGGAAACATCCCAGTTCATCCAGGGCCTACATAAGCGTTCTTTAGGGACACTCTTCCGGATTTCCCGCAGTGGAAATTCCAGCGAATTTTTTGCTGAAGCATTTCAGTCCACTGTGTTTGGCAATCTGTGATACCGTTTAGGTGTGACAAACTGTTTCATTGTCGTTGTCGTAGTATTTTTTCTGTGCCTTAGTTTATTGATTAATTTGTTTGTGATTGTCTTCCTCTATCTTCCTATCATTACTTTATATACAAATTTTTTGTTTATACACTGTGCTGTTGCTTGTCTTGTCACTCTTTTTGCAGTGTCATTGCATTCTTTGCAATATTTTTTGTTTCATTTTGCTTTCTTGATTATTTGATTCTGCGAACGGGGTCATTTGTTCTTTATATCTTGTCTTTGTCACTCTTGTTTGCATTGTCTACTTTTGTTATGCTCTGATAATATTATAATGCATACTTTAATAATTAATCAATAACATTGTTATAGTTAGGAAGTAATTGTGCAAGCTCTATGGACAGGAACGTTTTGCATTTGTAAGGGATAAATAAATTTTAGGTTATTTGAGAAAAAAAATCTTTCTAAGGTAGTAAGATTGCTCATATACATTTGTCATAATGGCATCTTTGGATTACTTCATTAAACAGGGGAAATCCCTTGGTATGACTACTAAGGAGATAAAACATATCGCACTTGTCGAATATGACAAGGCTCAGAAGCTAAAAGAGAAAACATTGGAGGCAGAAGAGAAAAATTGGAGGCGGAAGAGAAAAAACTTCAAATGGAAATGAAAGAGAAAAAACTTCAAAAGCAAATGGAAATAGAAGAGAGAAAACTTCAGATGCAAGCTGAAGAAGAGAAAAAACTTCAAAGGCAAATGGAATTGGAAGAGAAAAAACTTCAAAAGCAAATGGAAATAAAAGAGAGAACACTTCAGATGCAAGCTGAAGAAAACCTTAGACTGCACGAGCAAACGTTGTTATCTATGGAGCTTGAGAAAATGAAGGTAGTGAATGGTGTTAACACACAAAATGCTACGGACACTCAAACAACGTCTCATAAGACAAATACTAATTCCTATAAGATCAGATTGCCTCCTGTTAAACCTATCTCCGACGATGTCTTATTCTATTTAAATAGATTTGAACTCACATGTGAGTCTCATAAGATAGATAAGTCGGAATATTGTGCACGACTTATGGAACTACTTTCAGGTGAAGCTATGACAGCTGTAAGTATGTTGGAGGGGCCTGACAAGAATAACTATGATATTGTCAGGGCTGTCTTGTTAAAAAAAATACCAACTTGATGAAGACGGCTATCGTCTCCGCTTTATATCTCTATTACCGGATACTGGGAAAGATTTTTCAGAGTTTATAGCGAATATACGTCTTACGTTCTCACGTTGGATTGAACTCTGAAAAACTGAACACACATATGAAGCCCTCATGGACTTATTGCTTCGTGACAAAGTCATGTCGTCAGTTAACACTTCTTTTCTTTCCTTTCTACATGAGCGAAAGCCTACAAACTTGAACGATATGGAACAATACTGTCGCCAATACGTCACGGCACACCCAAATGTGATTGTTGGCCACTCTCAAATCAGAGAAGGTTTACCCGTGGCTTCGGCAATACCATATGGCTCTAATTTCCGCCGTAGATCACAAAGTGTTGATCGCAATTTTGGTAGGGGAGATTATGTTGATTTTAGACAGTACCAAGGGGGTCCATCACGAAGTAATTCTCCTTCTCAAAGAAACTGGAGACAATTTAACGGACCACAACATTTTGGTTCCAACAATTCTGGGAATTATGGAAGAGATAACTACAATAGGAATTATCAACCTTACAGTAATTTTTCTCGAAACCAACAAAATTCAGCAAATAGATATTTTGATCCAAGAAGAAATGGTAATCGCAACAATCCTAACTGGGGTTCAAATCAGAATAATGGTTCCAATAGAGGAAATAACAATGGTCCACATAGGGATAATAGTAATGATCGATCTCAATATAGTGGTAGATCTCAAAATGATAGATCGCATCGCCATGCTAACTCTGCTCAACAGGAGCCCCAGGTTATGGTTAATCAGGGTAACAATAATAATAGTGTCTCTAACGGCTTCTCGATGGGAATCGGAGCTGTTTTGTTACATGATTAAGCAGTTACTCTACAGCCTGTTCTATGTATCGCCTTGCGCCAGTTTGACTGTACCACTCAAGCCATTTGGAATTCTGTCTCCGCAGTGGATGATTTTTTGTCTTTTCATGCTCACAGGACTTTCCAAGACCAATGGAGCTTTTGATATTGTATAACTTATTTAGGACATCGTGTTCTTTCATTTTCATGTAACATGTTATTACCATATTATTCATATACGACAGTGTTTTGATAAACGTTGAATGTATGACAATTGTAGTGATAATACTATTTAACTTAATGTATCATTACGATACATTTCTGTGGTGTACATTTACCAATTGTGTTTTTTTTCTTGCTGATGTTGTTATTTAGGTGCATTATCAAGCACTTAGTTGTGCGCCAGAGTAACTGTGTATACGTGGTATTATCTTTTGATTTCTATAATAAGCTCATTCTTAGTAATTAATAGGTTTATTAACTGGTTTTCCTGTCTATTATGATCTATATTGATTGTAGCTTTCTTTTTTGTTTGATAATTGTATTTATTTTACATGCAATCCATTGGTTAATTTAAATTGTTACCATGTTGTATCATTGTTTTCGTTCATTACACGCAAGTCATTGCTGGTCATTCTTCATTTCACTTCGTCTCTTCTTTTCACTTTCCACTTATTGATTCATACTTAGTCTATACTTAATATACTTCATCATTGCTTGAATTTGATGCATACTTCATCTTCATACTCCACACATACTTCCATCGCTCTCATGTTGATTTATTGATATGACTTAACATAGTGTGATTCTTTGTTGTAGATATTATAATCTCATCGACCTCACATTTTTGTTCAATGTAATTTTCAAAAAAAAAAATTATGATATTAATTTTTTCCCCGGGGGTTGGTGTAATCTGTTAAGTCATATTTTGAGTTAGAATTAAGTGTTAAGGATTTCTATGTACGGGGCTGATGTTTGCTAGTAAGCAGTTTAAAGTCATGAGATAGATTTTTTATTTGAGATACTCTGTTTACGATAATTTTGGAACATAGCTTAACTGAAGCTCATGTGTTAGTTTTTTAAATAAATAAAGAAACTGTTCGAATGTTCTTAATAGTAGTTTGGGGGGAGATACGGATGAGCTGAGCTCACATCTCAAGCAGTTAGTTCGCGCATGAATAACTTCACTGAGTTGTGCTGAGAAACTATAATCTCAGTCAGTGTGTATCTGGCAGGGCTTCGAGACGGTTGTTTGTCTCGCTAGTGTGACCAGAATATATTATTGTAGGGAAGAGTTTTTTCCTAATTGATGGATATTTTCCAAGATATTATTCAAATGCCATGGATTACGTTGGCTCATATTATGTACTGAGAATTGCAATGTATGCAATCCCTTTTCATTTGATTGGATATTATTACCATTTATCATGAGATGCTGTTTATGCACTCAAGTTTCTGATTGACTGGATATTATTAAGATTTGTAATGAGTTGCCTTTGATGCACTCAGTTTACCAGTGGATTTTACACTATTACGATGTACGCTGAATTGCTGTTTATGTGATCGATATCTCTATGGATTATACCTACCATCATACCATGATTTGCTGTGATTTGCTGTCCATGTCTATGTTGCTGTCGTCAATAAACTGTGTATAAGTTGGATACGAACTCGTCTTACCCGTTGGTCTATTCCTGACCGTACGTTACTGTTGTGTGGGTGAAGAACAGCGAATACAAAGCAACCTAAAAAACTCATGACATTCGCCTATATATATATATATATATATATATATATATATATATATATATATATATATATATATATATATATATAGATATATATATATATATATATATATATATATATATATATATATATATATATATATATATACACACACACACACACCTATCGGCCACCTGTAAGCCCGGCCAAGGATGATAGTATTCATCAGAAATTGGATTAACTTTGTCTAACCGTGCCACCCTTACTCACGGAAGAATCTACACAGTAACAGGGGTTACACAAGAAGAAAGTCATCACAGGGGAATTGGTGCTGTCCTTGGGACATGAAGACGAAAGTTCACACCACAGTTAAGGGGTAGCTCTTATGTTATCTAAAGAAGCACAGAAAGCACTCATTGAACTGGAAGCTGTTGGACCCAGAATAATAACAGCTACTTTTAAAACAGCTAAAAAGAAAATAAATATAAATGTCATCCAATGTTATGCACCAACTAATGACAAAGAAGAGTCTGTGAAAGAAGCATCTTATACTAGACTGCAGGAAATTATGGAGAAAGTAAAACAGAAGAGACATCACAATTTTGATGGGTGACATGAATGCAAAGATAGGTACAGTCAATACCGGCTTTGAAGAAGTCATGGTAAAACATGGGCTAGGAATAATGAATGAAAATGGGGAATTTTCTCAACCTTCTGTGCTTCAAATCAACTGGCTATAGAAGGAAGCATGTTTCCACATAAGAGAATACACAAGGCAACATGGATATCACCAGACCATAGAACAGCAAATCAGATTGATCATATATGCATAAACAAGAAGTTTAGATCATCATTGCAGGATGTAAAGGTATATAGAGGAGCAGATGTGGCATCAGACCACCACTTCTGATAGCCAAAGTAAAAATGAAACTCAAGCGATATGCATCAATGCAAAGTTATAGATAACAATTTAATGTAGGACATCTAAGAAATCAAGAAACAAGAGACAAATTTGCGGTCACAATATCCAACAAATTCCAAGTGCTCCAACAGCTGGAAGATGTAGTGAATACAGAAGACTATTGGCAGAAAATCAAAGCTGTATGGAATCAGACATGTGAAGAAATACTGGGGGAAAGGGAACGACAACAAAAAGCATGGATAACAACAGAAACCATTAATAAGATAAAAGACAGAAAAAAACAAGAAAGCAGATTTAAACACAAGTAAAACGAGAAGTTCCAACGCCAAGGCTCAAGAAGTGTGCACAGAAGCAAACAAAGAAGTAAAAATAAGTATCAAAAGAGACAAGACGGAATATATTGAGGAGTTGGCAAGAGAGGCAGAAGATGCTGCGGCCAAAGGAAATATGAGGGACCTGTTCAACAACACAAAGAAGCTAACAGGGAAATATAAGCAAACAAATGGCCTGATAAAGACAAGAATGGAAGACTGCTTAGCAATATACATGAGCATATGAAGAGGTGGACGGAATATTTTGAAGGCCTTCTCAATAGACCAGCTCAACAAAACCCTCCAGACATCCAACCAGCAGAAGAAGAGCTACAAATTAACTGTGAAAGACCAACGAAGGAAGAACTAAAGAAAGCTATAAAGCTTCTAAGAGATGGGAAAGCAGCTGGACCAGATGGCATTCCAGCAGAGGCCATAAATGCAGACATCGACACGGCTACGGAGATGTTATATAAATTACTTGCTAAAGTCTGGGAAAAGGAAGAGATACCAGCAGAATGGAAGGATGGATATCTGGTTAAGTTGCCTAAGAAGGGAAATTTACAAGAGTGCACACATTATAGAGGAATAATGTTACTATCAGTGCCAGGAAAAGTCTTAAACAGGATTATCTTCGAGAGATTAAAATCAGTGATATCATAGACAAGAAACTGAGAGATGAACAAGCAGGTTTTCGACAAAACAGATCCTGTACAGACCGGACAGCCACTTTGAAAATAATAGTTGAACAAATTCTGGAATGGAATTCACCACTATACATTGGATTTGTGGACTACGAAAAGGCATTTGACAGTGTATACAAAGAATACTTTGGATATTGATGAGGCATTATTGGAGTTCCCCTGAAGATCATTAATTTAATATAGAAAAAATATGAAGACATGACATACATAGTTCTTCATGAAGGACAGCTTGCAGAACTGTTTGGGATAAGAACGGGAGTGCAACAGGGATACCTCTTGTCTCCATTTCTTTTCTTACAAGCAATAAACTGGGTTATGAGAACATCGACAACACACAATAGAAATGGAATCCAGTGGACTCTGACTAAGCAGTTGGATGATCTGGATGATGCTGATGACTTGGCTCTTCTGTTCTATAACCGTAATCGGATGCAGGACAAATTGAAAATACTCGATGAGAGGTCACAGCAATTGGGTCTGAAAATACACAGGGAAAAGACAAGAATAATGAGAATAAATGCAGGTAATGATAACAGGGTTGAACGTGAAAAACACCACGACAGGATATAGCATCGTACACATATCTTGGCAGCAATATAGACCAAGTTGGAGGGACAGACAGTGGTATCAAAATAAGAATTCAAAAAGCCAGAGGAGCTTTCATTGCATTGGGAAATATATGGAGGTCAAGAGAAATCGGATCCAACATGAAAATAAGAATCTTCAACTCAAATGGGAACTCAGTACTATTATATGGCTCTGAAACATGGAGAACAACATAGACAACAACCAAAAAGCTACAGACTTTCATAAATGGGTGCTTGCGTAGAATAGAGGGATTAAAATGATATGACGGGGTTACCAACGTGGAACTGATGACAGGAACCAGACAAGTGCCTGTGGAACAGGAGATGAGAAGAAGACGATGGCGATGGATGGGACACACACTGAGGAAACCTGTTCATAGCATTACAAGGCGGTCCTTGTTCTGGAACCCTAAGGGCAAGAGGGGCAGATGTAGACCAAGAAGAAGAGAGCTGGAAACAGAGGTGTAAATGATGAGGAGAATGTGGAAAGCACTTGACATGATGGCACGTGACAGGAGGACTTGGCATGTGTTTGTTGAAGGCCTATGCTCCTTTGGGAGTGGAAGGTTATGATGATGACTTGTCTATTTTGTATGAAGCCACTTGTGTGTTTTGTATGAAATCACATGTGTGTTATTATTGAAATCACTTGTGTGTTTTGTATCTTCTTCTTCTTCGTTCATCCTGAATAGGACTTTGGTTACGTTGTGTCCGTTTACAGCAAAGCTGCAATACCTTGTATTTGCGCCTTTCGTGTGTTTTGTATGAAATCACTTGTGTGTTTTGTATGAAATCATTTGTGATTTTTGTTTGAAGCCACTTGTGTGCTTCGTATGAAGCCACTTGTGTGTTTTATATGAAATCACTTGTGTGTTATGTATGAAACCACTTGTATTTTGTGAATGAATCCTCTTGTGTTGTTTATGTATGAAATCACTTGGGTGTTTTGTATGAAACCACATGTGTGTTGTGTATGAAGCCACTTGTGTGTTGTATATGAAACCACTTGTGTTATGTATGAAGCCACTTATATAATATTGTGTATGGAACCACATGTGCTGGGTATGAAGCCACATGTGTTGTTTATGAAGCCAATAGTATGTTGTGTACGAAGCCACTTGTATGTTGTGTACGAAGCCATTTGTGTGTTGTGTATGAAACCACTTGTGTGTTGTGTTTGAAGCTAGCCTTAGTTTAATCTTCTATTTTACTTCTACAGATAACGTGTGGAGCACGATGGATAATGCAGGTTTCACTCACAAATACGAGCGTGTTATATTTTTGACTGTACGTGATGCAGTTCTTGCGGCAGAGGAAGATAAAAGGAAAAAGTGTCATCCGCTACCAGAAGCTGTAAGTCCAAAATATAGAGGTTTTGGTTGTTCTTAATTTTTGATCTCTTATACAAATATTTTAACAACACACTATAACTCCATTTCACCCGTGTGTTACCGGGGCCTGAAAGGGGAGCAAAGAATAATAACACTGTACCCTACCAGGCATGTCGTAAAAAGCGACTAAGAAGGGTTGGGCATGGGGCTGGTTACCCCATCCCGTAAAAACTTTTTACCACAAAAACTTCAACAAACATGAACAAGTCAAATACAGAATATAAATCAACTCAGCCGCCCAAGACAGAAGAAGGTCCTCTGGAAAGGAGGCGCATGAAGCAAACTAGAGAAAGCCGAAAGGTGTCTGGGGTTGCCGACTAACCTTTTTTCGTCTAGGAAAATCTCCAGGATTGGCACCTGGAGGCAGAGGTAGACAAAAAAAAATACACACGGAGAAGAGAACTGGAAACAGAGGTGAAAATGATGAGGAAAACATGAAAAGAAGTTGAGCGGATGGCACAGGACAGGAAGAACTGGCATGTGTTTGTTGAAGGCCTATGCTCCTTGGGGAGCTAAAGGGTATTGACTGATTGATAACTCCATTTACAAGATGTGAAAAATAAACACCAAACTGTAAACTGGAAGCCCATTAGCAGATTAAAACGAAAATCACCACTACAAATAGCAACAACTACAGCAGAAGAACAACGCCACTCACAGACATCGGTAATAGTTGAAAAATTCACAGTCCTATGTACCGTAAATGAGTTAAAACCCCTCATATTAAAAGACAGTCATGGATTGCTATGCTTCTTCCTTATGTCTTAATTGGTGCATTCACTGTGTTAATTTACCATTTGTAATAATAACTTACTTACTTATTTACTTAGTCGTTCCCCTTCTACCGTGAGGTGTAGAGGTTTGGAAGAGAGAGCGCCAGACTATTCTATCAGCTGTCTTCTTTCTGGCCTGGTTCCATTCCAGTCCTCGGTCCTTCAAAGATTGTCTAATATTGTCCTCCCAGCGGACTCTGGGTCGTCCAGGGGGTCTGGATCCCTGGCTCTTTGTTGCCCATGCTTGTTGTGGTAGCCGATCTTCTCCCATTCTGCAGACATGGCCAAACCATCTTAATTAGGACTGTTCTACTTGGGTCTGCAGGGGGTGGGATTTTAGGCCTTGACGTATCGTCTGGTTGCGGGCCATGTCTCTTATTGTTACTTCAACCACCTTCCTCAGATACCTCATTTCTGAGGTTTGGATCTGACTTTTGTGGGTTGTAGTCATTGCCCATGACTTGCATCCATATGTCAAGACTGGGACATAGGTGGAGCGGTATACAGCCATCTTCGTTTTCTTATCAACCTCTTTCTTGCTGACGAATCCTCGATTTATTGCCTGAAGATGTCTCCCAGCCGCTGCTTTTCGAGTGGCCAACTCTTCTTTGATGCCTCCCTTTCGGTCTATAATAGCTCCGAGATATTTAATGTGGTCGACTTGCTCCAGGACCTGTTCTCCCAACTTAATCTGATGTCTTCTTTCTTCTCGTGATATCACCATGGATTTTGTTTTAGAGCTGCTTATGACCATCCCTCTCTTCTCCAGCTCTTCCTTCCAGACTTGCAGATTGGATTGGAGATGTGTCTCTGATTTAGCAATCAGGACAACATCATCAGCAAATGCTAGCTCTGAAATACAGACCTGTCTCATCTTCCAGTACCCCACTGAATACTTTCTTGTTCTCTCCTTACATGCCTTGATGACATCGTCCATGAGGAGTATGAAAAGATAAGGTGACAGGATATCACCTTGTCTTACACCAGTGGTGGTCCTGAACTCTTCTGACTTATAGTTTGCTGTCCTCACTTAATTTCTGCAAGACTTGTAGAAGCTCTGTATAGCATGAATCAGAGGTGCTGGAATGTTCTTCCTTGCCAAACAGTCCCAAAGTTTGCTCCAGGGGACCCTGTCAAACGCCTTTTCCAGATCTATGAAACAAAGATGGATCTCACTCTTGTACTCAAGGGCCTTTTCACATAGCTGCCTGAGTGTGAAGATTAGGTCTTGAGTACTTCGGTTTGCTCGGAATCCGCACTGGACTTCATCCAATTGTGGCTCAGCTAGGCATCGGAGTCTCTGCTCTAGGATTCTAGAGTAGATTTTACCAGGGACACTAAGAAGGGATATGCCTCTATGGTTTCCACATTGTCGATTGTCACCCTTTTTGAAAGTCGGTGTTATGATGGCAATCTCCCAATCCTTTGGTATGTCACCCTTTTTGAAAATCGGTGTTATGATGGCAATCTCCCATTCCTTTGGTATGGCCTTGTTGCACCACGCTGCCTGTAGGACCCTTAGGAGTAATAGGTCGCCTGATGCTCCCATGTACTTAACCGTTTCTGGTGTTATACCATCATGCCCTGCTGCTTTGCCCATCTTGATTTTCTCCAGTGCTGCCTTCAGTTCTTCCATCTTTATGTCATCTTCATCACCATTGGTTTTCTCTTCTGTGTTAGTGGTTATCATTTCTGATGCTTGACCTTGCTCACCATCAAGGAGTTCTGAGAAATATTCTTTCCATCTTTCCATTACCTCCTTTGGGGCAGTGTTACGGGCCTCGGGACCCCAGTATGTTCTGGGTGCTTCGATGACTTCTAGTATTTGAGGATGACCAAGTTATTATATGCGTATTCAGTTTATAGAGTCAAAGTCCCTCGGGTTCTTATCACTTTTGTAGGATTCCGTAATACTGTTCGTTGGTATCGATAATGTCTGCTTTAACCCTTGTGATACATTATGTGCTGAACATGTTTCATATTAAATATTCGACCCTTGACTGACCTGCATTAGTCTCTTGTCTTATTGATTATATTGGCAGTGTGAGATGCAGCGTGTTAAGACATTAATCATCACTGGTCATGATCAGTTGAATATTAACAGCATTTAACTCAACTCCGAATACGATAGTTGATAAGACCGTGATTTTGACGACTCAAAATATTTAATTAGTAATTTCATACCATGAGCAGACACCAACTACATGGGAACAAAAGTCACATCACATTCATGTACGATCTGTAAGAGTTCTCATTATTTCATAAACACATGTTCACAATCTCTATCTAGAGTTCTGGTTCAAGGTCAGTTCCTTTTAACGGCCAATGTCCTTTGGCATAAATTCAGAGGCTAACTAGACTTACTCCCGTCGCTAGTTTATACAATAGCCTTTTGCACTAGACTTAACTATCCTGCTAGTTCTGCAATACACTTATTATGCTAGGCTTACGTCTACTGCTAGTCGTCTAATATCCATTACACTAGGCTTACGCTTGCCGCTAGCTGTACAATATCCATCTATACTAGTCTTACACTATTGCTAGTACCGTAATGTTCCTTTGGCATACCACGCCAGGCTAATCTGCCATAATTATGCAAACTGCGTTATTCATACGACGACTTACGTTTGGTTCCAGAAATACACTGCTCAATTGGCTTCCCAGCCACACAATTAATAAGTGGATATACCACACAATATAAGTGGCAATGGCCACACTTCTGAAACACACTGCCGTTCGGGTCAAAGCCCACACGTCGAATGACCTTACAAAGATATACGCGTCATCCATAGTGATATGCATACTACGTCGTTAATATATATTCAATTGCGATGTTCCATGGTGCAGCAATCCGAGTGTGATCAAAACTCAAATGCATGCACACATGCAACAATCATCGACATCGGTCGCGGAGATATATCATTTGAGGAATGCGCCATGCTGCAGACATGAAGCAATCCTCAACATCATCCCCCTCACTTCCAAACGTGACACTTGTGGCACGGATGATGGTGATGGAGAAGACGCTCGTCTCCCGAATATATTAATATTAGCACTACCTACTTATAACTATCATAATCATTAAGTTGACACATTAAATTTTATAACATTAATAATAGCACTTGTCAACATGGTGACTAAAGAGTTAATTCAATTTCTTCTCAGAGAAGTTGCGCGATAAAAGATCTGCCAAGTTATTGTCTGATCCAGCAATAGGCAGAATCGTAAATGAAAATTCTTGAATCAACAAGTACCATCGGTGTATTCTAGCGTTACGCATTGTTCTAGCTGTTATGTAAGTAAGAGGACTATGGTCTGTCATAATGTAAAAGTGCGTGCCGATGAGATATCTTGACAGCTTCTCCAGTCACCAGACCATCGACAGGAGCTCACGTTCACCTGTCGCATACTTCTGTTCAGCCGGAGTCAGTTTCCTCGACACATAGAAACATGGATGGAGTGTTTCCCTGTAACATTGCAGCAAGCAGCCACCCATGGAGTAACTCGAGTCATCTGATTGAAGTATGAATGGAATACGTATATTCGGTAATAACAAAATTGGTGCATTACTAAATAATTTCTTAATTGTTACCAAAGCGCTTTCGCAATCTTTGTCCCAACGTACCTTATTAGGACTACCTTTGGTCAACAGTGCGGACAAAGGTGTAGATAGTTGAGCGAAATGCGGGATGAACTTATGGTAATAGTTTATCAAGCCTAAAAGGCTTCTAACTTGTTTCTTAGTTGAAGGGGTAGAGATCTCTAGAATTCTTTTGACTGTATTGTCGTCAGGATACAGTTTGTGGTTACCTATTCGGTGACCAAGAAAAGAAATTTCCTGACAACCTATTTGGACCTTTGAAGGTCGCACAGTCAAACCATGCATACGTAACGTATGTAGAAGAGAAGTTAAACCATCAATATGGTCTTCCCACGAGTCGTGAAATAGGCAGATGTCATCGATGTACGTGATGACATCTTTACGATCGCCAAGAAGGCGGCGCATCATGCGCACAAACGTCGCTGGCGCATTCACTAACCCAAAACACATATAATTCCATTGGTAGAGCCCAAATGGAGTTGTGAAAGCTGTGTAAGGTTTGGCATTTTCGGCAAGAGGAATTTGCCAGTAGCCTTTAGAGAGATCTAGTTTGCTAAAGAAAGTAGCATTAGATAATTCTGACAAAAGATCATCTAAAAGTGGCATAGGCTCACCGTCTGTGATTGTAATTTTGTTCAATCGCCTAAAATCAATACAAATATGTAAAGAATCATCCTTCTTTTTAACAATCACCATTGGGAATGCATATGGTGATTCAGAAGGAGATATCACACCTAAACGTATCATCTCTTTTAACTCTTTCTCTACCCTATCTTTGTGGTGTAAAGATATAGGATAGGGTCTAAGTTTGATAGGTTTATAATCAGTAAGAGTAATATCATGGGATATAAGCGATGTCTGACCTGGAAGGTCGGTGAGAACATCATTGAAAGAAATAAGAATATCCCGAACTTGATCTTGTTGTGACGAAGATAGTGAAGAAGAAATAGTCACGTCTTTCCAAGATTCCGATGATTGCAAAGAAGGTAGTTGGAATTGTAAAGGGATAGACGAAGTGGTATCTTCTTCATGAACAACTGCAAAAGAAGCAGTATGATGTGAAGAATCATCAATAGAGTTAATGACAGGAATTAATTCCTGTGGTCTTTCAACCGCTAATTTTAGCATGTTGACATGGAAGGTTTTGATTTTACCTCTAACGTTTACCGAGTAGTCAACATCTGTGACTTGTTTGATAACATCAAATGGACCTTGCCATGATATCAGTAATTTGTTATCGTTATGAGGTAGCAACAACCAAACTTTTTCCCCTGGTTTGAAGGATCTTAATATTCTCTTTTGATTATGTAATAATCTTGATCGTTGAGTGGCTGATTTTATACTTTGGGATGCATAAGTGCACGCATCGATGATTCGTTGTCGGAGATCAATAACTAACTCGTAGCTGTTTCGAGTGGCTGTATCAATTGATGCTCCAATCAACAAATCCTTGAGTATCATCATTGGTCCGCGAGGATTCGAACCATAAACCAATTCGAACGGAGACCATCCCGTGCTCTCGTGAGGCACTTCACGAAAAGCGAAGAGGGCCGCCGGCAGAAGCCGATCCCATTCACGAGGGCATTCTTCAGTTATCTTAGATAACATCTGTTTTAGAGTGCTATTGTAGCGCTCGCACACACCGTTTGATTGGGGCCTATACGCACTACAAAACGAGTGGTGAACAGATAACATGGATTCTAAATCCCTCATGATGTTGGAAGTAAATTGTGATCCTTGATCTGACAATATATCCTCCGGAAAACCGATTGGACAAAATATCGAAAATAATGCATCAGACACAGATGCAGTTGTGATGGTTTTCAATGGTATGGCCTCTGGCCAACGCGTGCAAAGATCTACGCAAGTTAAAATATAACGAAATCCATTATTTGAAACAATTGATAACGGACCCACTATATCTACTGCAATCTTTTTGAAAGGTCTCTCAGGCACGTCTGTAATCTGTAAGGGTGCCGTATGGAACCTGCCCTTACGTGCTATACCTTGGCATGTTGTACATGATTTGCAGTATAACTTTGTATCTTTATTAACACCAGGCCAATAAAATTGTGACGTAACACGAAACAATGTTCTTTTGATCCCCATATGCCCTGCCATAGGGGAGTCATGACCTGTTTGTAGGACCAATGGTCTGTATTCCTTAGGTACTATCACTTGATTTATAATTGTTTTGCCATCATCATAATATCTAGTGAGTATTGATTTCTTTATCTTGAACCATTGTTTAGCCTTTCCTGTGTATTTAATCGTTTTTTGTTATGCTCGGCTAAACAATCCTTGTAAAGTTGGGTCACTCTTCTGTTTTTCTGCAAAAACAGAAGGTGTAACAGTGCCAACTTGAGACATAATTGTATCTATTATAGGAAGAGGTGGTGTAGCCATGTCCGTAGCTAACTGTTGTGCTCTCGTTACAACAGCATTTGCCACCTGTGGGTGAGATTCAACCCACATTGCAATCTCCTCCGGAGTGCAATCTTTAACTCCTGGTATGTTTCCTATTATAATTTCAGTTATGGGTGCTTTCAAGCCGCAGGCATAGACAGTGCCTGTGTAAAAAGGAGTATCAATGTATACTCGTGCCACAGGGAAAGTTTCTATATTCCCACCAAATGTGACACACTTAACTGATTTGCCTGTAAAAGCAGAGGGCTCGATAAGCGAGTGCTTTATGCCTATCGTTGAGGACCCAGTGTCACGCAAAACTCTCACTACCTTACCATCCAATATTTCGGGATGAAATGTAAGATAACCGACATTTACACATGCCGACATTGTAGGCATACAATGACCACAATCAAGTGTAATTGTAGACTTTAATCTGTTTTTCGACTGACACTCATAACATGTATCATTCATTACCATACATGCGTTCGCATGATCATTATCATCATTACCTTTCTCCTTTTTGACACTGCAATTATTTGCATGTCTATGTTTATTTTTATCTCTCGACGGAGATCTGGCATTACCTTTGTTATAATTGACTGACTTTTTATTGCTATAATAAAAATCAGTAGAGTCATCCTTCCTGGCATCTCTACCATAAGATGATCTCTGTTTATAGTATCCTTTCTGATGTGAACCATCATAATCCCTGCCTCTGTGATACCCACGATCATGAGGTGAATATCCTCTATAACCTCGTCGATATGAATTCGAAGGAGAGCGATGACGACTGAAGTTATAAAAACCTCTGTCGGATTGATAATAATCTGAACGACAACGTCCATCAAAGCTCTTCGATCGAGGTCTCTGATCATGGTGTGCCGCGCACACAGGCATAGGATCTCGAATAGTCGATCTATGAAGATCTTTATTCTGATGTGCGGTCTGATACTGTCTTCCGAGTTTTTCATACTCATCGATAGAATTAGGATGTCTTTCTTGTAAAAATGCTTCTAATTCAGTGCTGCATGCGGATAAAACTTTATCTCGCAGCATGAGATCTAAAACACCTTCATATGTTTTATTTATACCAGATAGATCAATCCATCTGCTAAGGAAATGTTTAATAGATGCAATGAATTCACCAAAATCTGCATCCTTGCTTGGCTTAGCCGCATGAAAACGATCTCTGAATCCAGACTCAGTTAACTGGAAACGTCTTAGTAATACCTCTTTTACGACATCGAAATCGCTTCTGCTCTTTTCATCAAGACTCATGAATGATTTAAGTGAGTCACCAGTCAAAAAATCAAGTAAAAGACTGCTCCATCTTTCCTTGGGTATGTTCAGAGCTGTGACCTTGATGATGAATCTAGATATGAAAGAGTCAACACAATCGCGAGTTTGGTCAAAATGTGGCATTTTTAACTTAGGATAGAAAATATTTGTACCAGCCGCAGTCTTAGTCTGTTCAGACTGCACTTTAGCTAATTCTAAAGCTTTTTCTTTTTCTGCATGAAGTTTTAATGTTTCCATTTCCATGGCATTTTTATGGGCTTGATCAAGTTGCATAAGTTCCATTCTTCTTAATTCCATTTCTTTATCTCGTTGAGCCATTCTTTCCTTCTCAAATTCTCTGTCATTTTCTTGTTGAGCTAATTCTTTATCTTTCTGCTCTCTGTCTTTTTCTTGTTGAGCTAATTCTTTATCACGTTGAGCTATAGTCAATCGTTCTAATTCCAATTTCATGGATATTTCTTTTTCCTTCTGAGCCATCTCTTTTTCTTTTATTTCCCTCTCTTGGGTTAATTCAAACCTCCTAAGCTCATCAGCTCGTTTAGTCATTTCGCGCTGTTCCATTCTTTCCAGACGCGATAAATATTGATCATATTTCGTATCTGCAAAACTTTGTAGTTCCGCTCCTGATTTTCCATAACTTTTTCCAATATCAATGAATTCCTGTAGTGTAGACATGATAATAGGTTTATGAGTACCTTCAATAGTCTATAATATACACTAGGTTTATAGAACTCACTATAATATGTACATGAATATATTAATCAATAACAAACAAGTTCGGAGAACATGCGACAAAGACAGTGAAAACAATCAAATGAGTTACAATGAAATGATTTTTCAATTATACGACAACACTTTACACTTATAAAGTAAATAAAGGAGACTTATACTCAGTAATCAGTAAAAGAAAGAAAAGAATTTACATCACAAAAATATAACAAGACAAGTCGTCTTAAACGAACGTGTAGACAAAGAAGTTTTAGATCACACACGACAACAATTGTCAACAGTACTGAAATTAGGTTACGTAAATAAAGAGGACGTAATTCACTTGACGAAACTGCTAAGTACACAAAATATGGTTATATTGCGAACTGAGGAAACATTTATTTCCTGACTCAAAAGAAAAAATATAATCAGTCAGATCCTCAGTCAGCGAATATAAGCATGCAAATCTAATAGAAGTTAACATTCACTGAAGTTTTCCTGGGAAAATTCCAGTCAATATTAAACACGACGAATATACGAATAAACATGAATGGGGAAACACAGATGATGAGTACAAAAGTAAGCAAAGTGACGATGAACTGTAGACCAAAGCTAATGCAAGGACAATATGATAATGTTCAAGCGCCCAAGTAAAATCAAGAACTTATCTGTTTAGCTGTCCCTCTGAGAAATACATGAGTGCATGTAATTCTAATCCTAGATCCGAACCGTGTCTTCAACAGCTGTAGTCCATTGATTGAAAACCTTGACCTTCGTAGTAGGGAACCGTTTGAAAGTATTGCTTCGGTCTTCGAACGTAGTTTCTTCAATCGATCTGCGTCGCAGCCTCAGATGAATTTGATGAAGAGATACATTCTCCACTGGTTCAGGTTCTCGGGTGGAAGATTACCGTTCTATCTGCGTGAATCAGTCTCTTGTGGTGGAAGAAAATTCGGATTCTCTCAGGCAATGTTGTCTGCTAACGTTGACGGCATCAATGTAGTGACGTCACTTTCTGTCCTGCGCTTTTCAGTTGCCAGTTAGGCTTGAATGAATGATTTTACCTTCAAAACGCTCATCATCAGTTTAACTTTCTTCGATACTTGAAGGGGGGGAATCAGTATTCACGAAATCCAGACACTTTCTGACACCAGTATGTTACGGGCCTCGGGACCCCAGTATGTTCTGGGTGCTTCGATGACTTCTAGTATTTGAGGATGACCAAGTTATTATATGCGTATTCAGTTTATAGAGTCAAAGTCCCTCGGGTTCTTATCACTTTTGTAGGATTCCGTAATACTGTTCGTTGGTATCGATAATGTCTGCTTTAACCCTTGTGATACATTATGTGCTGAACATGTTTCATATTAAATATTCGACCCTTGACTGACCTGCATTAGTCTCTTGTCTTATTGATTATATTGGCAGTGTGAGATGCAGCGTGTTAAGACATTAATCATCACTGGTCATGATCAGTTGAATATTAACAGCATTTAACTCAACTCCGAATACGATAGTTGATAAGACCGTGATTTTGACGACTCAAAATATTTAATTAGTAATTTCATACCATGAGCAGACACCAACTACATGGGAACAAAAGTCACATCACATTCATGTACGATCTGTAAGAGTTCTCATTATTTCATAAACACATGTTCACAATCTTTATCTAGAGTTCTGGTTCAAGGTCAGTTCCTTTTAACGGCCAATGTCCTTTGGCATAAATTCAGAGGCTAACTAGACTTACTCCCGTCGCTAGTTTATACAATAGCCTTTTGCACTAGACTTAACTATCCTGCTAGTTCTGCAATACACTTATTATGCTAGGCTTACGTCTACTGCTAGTCGTCTAATATCCATTACACTAGGCTTACGCTTGCCGCTAGCTGTACAATATCCATCTATACTAGTCTTACACTATTGCTAGTACCGTAATGTTCCTTTGGCATACCACGCCAGGCTAATCTGCCATAATTATGCAAACTGCGTTATTCATACGACGACTTACGTTTGGTTCCAGAAATACACTGCTCAATTGGCTTCCCAGCCACACAATTAATAAGTGGATATACCACACAATATAAGTGGCAATGGCCACACTTCTGAAACACACTGCCGTTCGGGTCAAAGCCCACACGTCGAATGACCTTACAAAGACATACGCGTCATGCATAGTGATATGCATACTACGTCGTTAATATATATTCAATTGCGATGTTCCATGGTGCAGCAATCCGAGTGTGATCAAAACTCAAATGCATGCACACATGCAACAATCATCGACATCGGTCGCGGAGATATATCATTTGAGGAATGCGCCATGCTGCAGACATGAAGCAATCCTCAACAGGCAGTAAGCAATTTGCCTTGCTTGTTCTTTATAAATTTGAGAGGGCATTGTTTTTCCTTCCTCACGTTCTTTAGGATCTTATAGAACAATTTCTGGTTTTCTTGCATATCTTTTTCTAGCCTTTCTCCAAATTCTTCCCAGGACTTCTGTTTTGCTGCTAGCACCTTGTTCTTTGCTTCTGTTCTGAGTGTCACATATTCTCTATATTTCTCTATTTGTCCTGCTGTGTTTTTAGCTCCTAAGTATTGTTTCCATGCCATTTTCTTCTCTCTTATTTTCTCTTTGACGTCCTCTGTCCACCAAGATGTCCTCTTTCTCTTGTTCCCAAGTCGGACTTTACCACATGCTTCTGCAGCAGCTGTCTTTATGATGTCCTTGAATTTGAGCCAGAGGGTTTCCGAGTCATCAGGTTGTTTTTCTGTGTTGCTCACCGCTGCAGCAATAAGCCCCTGATATCTGGTCTTAATTTCTGGATCTCTCATCTTGTAGGCCTTAATGCTCATTTCTCCCTTTCGTTTACTTTGTGTCTTGCATGATGTTGGGCAGTTTCTAGGTTGTGCAACTCTTTCAGTTGTTCTCTTGATTGTAAGCAGGTAGTGATCACTTCCAATCTCTGGCCCTCTCCAGACTCTAGCATCCCGGACATATTTGAATGAGCTCCTCCTAACTATGGCATAGTCGATCACTGACTTCTCATTCTTTGTTGGTTCACATCTAGTGTATGCATGTATGCGCTTATGAGGGAACTCTGTGTTTGTAATGATCAGATTCTGCTCACTGCAGAATCTGAGGAGTCGCTTTCTATTGTCATTGAGAGTATCTTCTCCATATCTTCCGATTACTCCACCCCATCTAGCATGGTCATTTCCAACTCTGGCATTGAAATCTCCGAGCAAGATAATTTCATCTAGGCAGTCATCCACTGTCTTTTGAAGCAGCTCGAAGAATTCATCTTTGACCTCTGCTCTCTCATCCTCATTTGGCCCATACACTATTACCAGGTTGACTATGGTTTCTCCTTCTTTTAGTTGTACAACCATAATGCGCTCCGAGACAACTTTCCATCCCTTGATACTATCTTTTTGATTTTTGACCACAATGCAACCCACGCCCCCTTTAGCTCTTTCAGATATGGGTACACCACTGTAGAGCAGCGTGTCGCCATCGAGATCCATGACTCCTTGTCCTTTTTTCTTCGTTTCGGTAATAATAACATCTTTTTAATTGTGCTGTTATCTGGAAAAACATACTGATACATTTTAAGATTAAAACAGAATGATTATTCACATACACACACTATATGTGTGCGTGTGTGTACATGCATGCGTGCGTAGGTACGTAAGTATGTATGTATGTATGTATCTATGTATGTATGTATGTGGTAACAGCCCTCATTAACGCTCTATGAATTTATGTAAATTCTAATGATTCTCCTAAGAATTATTTTAAAATTATATTTTAGTTACCCTACTTTTCAGGTTTTGTCACACAGATTAGACAAATACCGGACTAGTATTAAAATCGAATTTCAACTTTGCTTACTAATCCCTTTGGTTAATTACATGTTCTAAGAAGAAAGTAGTATAGCAGAGAGGTTTCATGTAGCATTCTGCAGCATGATCGTGACTTTTATATAAGGAAATATACCAATCGATAACGCAGGATGAGCGTGACTTTTCTATAAGGAAATACTCCGATCGATAATGGCGGCGTGGGTTAGTAAGTAGTTATTGTGATGGTATTTGTTGTGTACGACTCAGCAGTGTGTTGTTATGTTTCTTTATTCAGGTGTTACAACATATATACAATACATATAAAATATATATATATATATATATATATATATATATATATATATATATATATATATATATATATATATATATATATATATATATATATATATATATATATTTCAGCTTGTAGACAATATGTATACAAAGGCCAAGGCTTTTTAATATAGTTGTAATAAATATATTTAATGATATCTTTTAAAAGAATACGAAATATCAATCTAAATAGTGTAGCTGGCAGCCGGGGTGTGGTGTGGTGTTGATTTTGTTTTTGTCTGGTGTTTTGTGTGTAGGTATTGATGAGAATATAGGGGTGAGAGAAAAAAAAACAGGTAAGAGAGAATACAAAGGAACACGAAGTGAGACAATTGTTTATTATTTATATATTTTTTTATACAATAAGGGGGGTGTGAGTGTCTATGGAATATTGGTTGATAACAACTGAAAATATAAAAAATTGATTAATTTTATAGAGGAAAGTGGTTAATGAGCGTGGTGTGGTGTGGGTGATTGTGGTTTTGTCTGGTATTAGTGATTGATGAGAATATAGGGTGTGAGAAAAAAGACATGGAAGAGAGAATACAAATGAACACAAAGTGAGACTATTTTTATTTATTTATATATTTTTATTTATATAATAAGGGGGGGTGTAGAGGTGGTCAGCCGGCGAGGTTAGTCTGGTTGAAATTGTTAAAATAAGAAAGAATTTTTAAAAATGGTGTATGTAAGGAAATATGACGTCAAAAACCGATAAAATGGGGGAGCAAAGGCTAATTATTGTCGTTAGTTGGTCGGTGGGGTTTTTAATGGAGAGTGTTTTGATGCTGACTGGCGGGGGTGATGACTCATGAGTGTATTGGCCGGGAGTAATACAATGTATAAGCACGCATATATATATATATATATATATATATATATATATATATATATATATATATATATATATATATATATATATATATATATATATACACACGACATCTAAAGCAAACAGATGCGTAATAAGTGTTTATATATAAATTTTTATTATCACTGAGGGAATCTAAGAAAAAACATTATACGAACAGGGCACATAATGGAAGAGAGCTATTTTTAGACGGAAAGAGGTGAAGCGGTGACACAAGATTGTTCCTCAGATCGGAAAATCCCACAAGATCTGACGTATGTTTTTTGTTCTTATTACAACGACTAACTTTTTTTACCGCTAGTTATGAAACCGGATCGATGGTCGGCGCAAACTTCGCGAGGAAACCATTGATCGAAGTTTGCGCCGACCATCGATCCGGTTTCATAACTAGCGGTAAAAATAGTTAGTCGTTGTAATAAGAACAAAAAACATACGTCAGCTCGTGTGGGATTTCCCGATCTGAGGAACAATCCTGTGTTACCGCTTCACCTCTTTCCGTCTAAAAATAGCTCTTTTCCATTATGTGCCCTGTTCGTATAATGTTTTTTTCTTAGATTCCCTCAGTGATAATAAAAATTTATATATAAACACTTATTACGCCTCTGTTTGCTTTCGATGTCGTATATATCTGTATGTGCGTGCTTATACCTTGTCTTACTCCCGCGCCAATACACCCATGGGTCATCATCCCCGCCAGTCAGCATTAATATACTCTCCTTTTAAAACCCCACCAACCAACTAACGACAATAATTAGCCTTTGCTCCCCCATTTTATCGGTTTTTGACGTCATATTTCTGTATATAAACCATTTTTTAAAAAATCTTTTTTATTTTAACAATGTCAATGAGACTAACCTCGCCGGCTGACCACCTATACACCCCCCCCCCCTTATTATATAAATAAAAATATATAAACAAACAAAAATTGTCTCACTTTGTGTTCATTTGTATTCTCTCTTCCATGTTTTTTTTTCTCTCACCCCTATATTCTCATCAATACCTAACACCAGACAAAACCACAATCACCCGCTTCACACCATGCTCATTAACAATCTTGCTCTATGAAATTTATAAATTTGTTATATTTTCAATTGTTATCAACCAATATTCCATAGACACTCACACCCCCCCCCTTTTATATAAATAAAAATACATAAATAATAACCAATTGTCTCACTTCGTGTTCCGTTGTATTCTCTCTTACCTGTTTTTTTTTCTCTCACCCCTATACTCTCATCAATACCTACACACAAAACACCAGACAAAAACAAAATCAACACCACACCACACCCCGGCTGCCAGCTACACTTTTTAGATTGATATTTCATATTTTTTTTTAAAGAGATCATTAAATATATTTATTACAACTATATTAAAAAGCCTTGGCCTTTGTATAAATGTTGTCTACATGTTGTAAAGTCACTAATAACTAATACTAACCACGCTCAATCCATTTATCGATACCCTGTTGATATTTCCCTCTAGTATATAAGTCACGTCATCTGCTGTTATCGATTGGTATATTTCCTATTAAAAGTCCGCTATCCTGCAGAATTCAACGATAACTCCCTACTATACTACTGCAAGACAAAGCTTTATTTATAATACATATCCCTGTTTTGCATTGTAATACAAAGATTACTAACATTTACACATAACATTGTTTAATAACATTTTAATTTACTGCCATGCACGGAATAACACAATACTAGAAAACTGATGTTATTTTATTTCATAATTGTTTCACAGTTATATTGCAGATAATCAAAGAAATTTAACCAAAGTGTTATGTCCCCATTATTGATACACTGAACAGTAAAGACAGTTATCATTGAGTCTGTTAGTGATCTGAAAATTTAAAGAAATGTTTATCAGAAATCCATTAGAATAATAATACACTACAGATATTGGGAATTAAACAGTTCTCACCCCCCCCCACACCACCCCATCTGATAAATATTAAAAAAAATAAAGCAGTAATATCCATATATTTTTTTGAAAACAGAAAATTTAAGAAATTAGTTCAGTAATTTAGAATCACTAAATAAAATAATCAGTGTCAAGAGGATGTATGTAAGGAAGCAGTGAAAAGGAAAAAACAACAATAACCCATTACATATATTTAATGAATCGAAAATTAAATGAACATAGGTTTCAAAACATTCAACAGCAGCATATTAAATTTGTAAAAAACGATTAATCCCTAACCCTAACCTACACAAGTAGAAGTCGTTTTAAAAGATTACAATACAAAAATTTAAGCATGATTACTCACTGAAGTTTTAATTAGCAAACATCTCCTATAACAACCTAGTGGTGCGTTCTGATAAATTGATTGTTGGCCACCTACTTCAATAAACATGTAATAGCAAGATTGTGCCATTATAATTTATTAGACAGCATATACGCCCCCCCCCACCCCCCCCCCCCCCAAAAATAGATAGCGAGACTGAAACTCAACA